>LZPO01118157.1:4336-28244 GCA_001675575.1 Neotoma lepida | reverse complement strand
GACAAAGGCATATGCCTTGCCTTAGCACTATGATTTAAGAATCTGTTTAAATGAAGACTTTATCTATATTTAAGCTATGTAGTTCTTCTCACACTTTAACCATCCACTCCTACATTAAAGGACTTTCCCTAAACAGCTAACAGAGAACAATTTCAATAGAGATCTATCAAGAAAATTTTGAGAAAGCCCAACAAGGTCACAAAATCGCTACAAAGATGACAGTAAGAAATGAATGTATATGGCACATTGCTTTAAAGTAATTCTTTACTAATGATTAATGAATTATTACATTATTCTGGATACCTTCCCCTCTGATCAAATAGAAAATGTCATATTTTTCTGCCCAGAGTTCCTCTTTATCACATTCTACATTTTAGTTTGTTGATATTCTCATCTCAGTTGCCTAACACTGACCTATGCTAGATATTTCCCATCTTAATTCAGCTTAGCTTCTCCTCCACCATTGACATACTTTGCATAGATATTTTCTATGTTCATATTCCAAAATTGATAATATGCCCAGGGATCCTCTACATATTCGTGTGTCACTGATCTGATTCTTAGTTCTGAGACATACAAGAGCTTGGAAATCTCATTGGATGCCCTCTGGATTCTGAACTCTGTCTCTAACAATAACTTTCTAAAATTGTATGGTGGTGTGGTGGTTTGAACGAGAATAGCACCCATAGGCTCATATATTTGAATTATTTGAATGCTTTGGGAAGAATTAGGAGGAATGGCCTTGTTGGAGGAAGTGCGTCACTTAGGGGTAGGCTTTATTGTTTTAAAAGCCCATGCCAGGCCCATGTTGGCTCTCTCTGCTGACAATTTATAGATCAGATATGAGCTCTGAGCTCCTGTTCTAGTGTCATACCTGCCTTCTTGATGCCATGTGCCATGAACAACCCTCCAATGATCATAAACTAACCCTTTGAAACTGTAAGCAAGCCCTTAACTAAATGCTTACTTTTATTTGTCTTGGTCATGGTATTTCTTCATGTCTTGGTCATAGTATCTCTTCATAGCAATAGAATAGTAGCTAAGATAGTAGAGAGTGGTTGAGTATAAATCATTCTTTTCTCTTCCCTTCAACCCCCATTTGGACAACTATAAATCAAACTATTTGTCTCTACTAATTTCTGTGCCTAATGTCTTTTGGAATGCATGGAAAGTGAGGAATCAGTTTGTAGATATAAATCTTACTGTTCAAAGATTCAAGAAGGCTATTGGCTGGCAAAGGCTGAGGTTGGATCAATTTTAAGAGGCATGTAGGAAGAACAATGTAGATAAATTTGTTTACTGGATAGTTTCCTATAACTGAACTGTGGTAGAAAGATTATACAGTTAATAATTTATTTCATGAAGAATAAGAATTTGGAAGTTCTGATTTTGTCCTGACATAGGAAAACAACAGGAAATCTAGGTCATATGGGAAAGAATGTTTATTTTAAATGAGCTGTTCCTAAGAATGACAATAAATAGTACTGAGTTTATTTTACCATGGCTTATTATCAGTATTTTCTCCCACAAATTTCATACCTTTAAGCATCGTAGTTATAAAAACCTTAATCTCTGGTAGAAATAGTTATTCCTGTTTCCCTTAAAATTGTTCATAGTCAATTTAAAAATAACTGGAAAATCAATATGAAATTGATTTTCTTAAGGCTATTATTGCATAACATTTATAAATTAATATAAAACAGCATTGTGTGACATTTAATTTTATTCTCCTATAAATGATCTATGCCTCCATATTTTAGATTGTTTTTCTTACTTCAGTGAAAAGTCATAAGATTGAACCAGAGTCCACTGGAAGAGTAGCAAGTGTTTTAAATAGTAAGTCATCTCCCCAGCTGCTACACTGATCTTTTATCAGAAGAAAAAAAACAGTCTCATCTCCTGGTGATATTATTGATGTTTGCATACTATCTCTTTCCAATTAACAAAAAGATTTGTAAAGGGATTTTAAAATCTATTCTGGTTTGAGGGCCAAGAATTATGCTACACTTATTTCAATAAATCACATGTCTGACAAAGATGTAACCCACTTATTCCAATAATACCACAGTTCAGTGGTAGGCATATCCCCTTGTCATCATAAAACAAGAAACTTTAATATAATGCCAAGAAAGTACTTGTTACTTCCTGATGACATTCATGACAGAAAAGAAACAAACACAAACCAAGCACACAGAGAAAAAGGAAGTCTAAGTCTAGAGACTCAGTAATTTCTGTCAGAGCCCAAGTAATGCTAGAAGAAAGAGAAAGAGAGAGTGGGGAGAGAAAGGTAGAGGAGGGAGGCAGGGAAAATTCATGGGGAAAATATGCCATATTTTACCAGCAACTCCTCAGATCGCTGGAAATATATTGCAATGCAACTTCTTGCAGAATGTAATTCTTGCCTCTGAAGGACAGAAGATTCTCATATTTTAGGAGAGTAAAGCTCCCAAAGGAAGACGTCAAAAGTGACGGTGGCAGCACAAAGTAACATTGTGAATGCCACTTGAAGGACACATCATAGAGAATTGTAGAGGAAGAATGGAGGGCTGAACACAGAGGGATTCTCTGAATCAGAAAGGAGTAGTTACATAGCTTGTATACAATTCATCTGTGAAACACCCAGTAACAAAAAAGGGAAGATATTGCCCCCTGATGCTTCCTAATGTTTTCAATTAAGTGAACAGAAAAGAGAGATTCCATTTACTCTAATAAAAATCATGAGAAGAATATTCAAATGAGTCAACAAAGTATAAGAGTATAGAATAACATATTTTCAAAGTGAAATGAAGGCTTAGTAAAAAGTCTTAATTTGAAATGACAGCATAAATAAATCATGAGATGCAAATTAATGGAGAATAATTTAAAAGTGAATATAACACATAGCCGAGCATGTTAAAATTTTAGGTAAGATTAACTATTGTGGAACACTAGAAAATGATCTCGATAATACAAAAAGTAATTATACAAGAATTGACTAAGGGTTTGTGATGCTTAATAGTCAGCTTGACTAAATTCAGAATCACCTTGGAAACTCATCTTTTGATGTGTGTACTTTGAGAGCAAGACTTCCCAAAGGTTTAACACAGACAGTAAAACCCACTCTGAATGTGGGCAGCACCATCACATAGGCTGGATCCTAAAATAAATAAAAATCAGAGAACAAAGAGCTCCTGCATTTATTTCTGTTTCCTGACTGCAGATTCAATGTGAAGAGTTTTCTCATGTCCTTGTCACCAAGTTCTCACACTATGATGAACTTTTTTACACTCATTTGTGAGCTAAAATGAATGTGTACTTCATTAAGTTGCACTTCAAGTGTATTCACACCAAGGACAAAAGTAATTGAAAGGAGTTGGTACTAAGGATTGGGTGTATTGCTGTGATACACCTGACAGATGACTTAAGCTTTTGAATCTAGTTTGGGAGAGGAATTTGTAAAAGGAATTTAATGTAAAGCACCAGTTTTATAGATGAACAAATATTCTATCAGGAACTAAGCCAGAGAACAATTGTACTATATTCTGACAAAAAAAAAAATATCTGGCCATAGTCTGCCAGTGTCCCAAGAACTTTAGAAAGGGGGAATTGGACTGACTTTTTTTGACAGGAGGAACTTTAAAGCAAATAGCAGTCAAGCTAGGTGGCAGGGTCTTTTACTAAGAGTAAAGTAACATGACTATGTAGAGGAATAGATGTGGTAGAAAGATCTAAAACATGAGCTGCTTGACAAGCTGTAGACCCTCAGAACACATTTGAAGTTGCTAACAAGGAGGATGCAGAAGGAAAAGCTGTAATTCTTACAGAGATAAGCATCATTAAAGAAAAACAAAACAAACAAAAACCTGTTCTTAACTGAGACAAGAAAGATTTCTTGACAGCAATACACCATTTGTCGAAGGCTCCAATACATGAAAATAAAAATTCCTTTGAAAAGACATAATTGGAACTGAAATCCTATATGAAGGGGATGCCTGATTATGAATAAAGGTGTAGGCAACTGCTTTCCCAGGGTCAGCTTCTGGGCTTCACTAGGATCATCACAACTGTGATAGAAGGGATAAGACTACATTTTGATTCACCAACAGGAGCTAGCAACAATACTCATGTGATACTGGGTTTTTGTAGCCATGAGAGATGTAAGATTGAGGGGACTCAATAAGGCTTGCATCACATTTACAGAAGGTTATGAAGGACCGGTAATGTGTGGCAGGGGTAGAATCTCTGCAAGGAATCCCTTAAAGTTCATTGCATGATTCTGGGAAGGTAAATTCTTCAAAGAATAATCCAGAGCCTGTCATCAAAGACTGTTAGACAAGAGAATTTTTGTGGGATTACATTCACTGGTGCTTAGAAGGTGTACTGCACCTGTTTCTTCTTCTGGGAACAAAAGCAACTTACAGAAGAAAGGGTGCACAGATAAATGAAATCTAGTATTCAACTAACACTTCATTTTCTTCAGCCTGAGACTGACATTTAGATTGGCCCTTCCCACCTCAATGAACCCAATTTACAAAATCGCTCACAAACAGGATCACTAGCTTGTGTCCTATGTGCTTTTACATCATGTCGACTTGACAATCAATACTGACCACCACACCACCAGACAGATTTGTGGAGGGTGACTTGAGAATAGGGAAGAAGGGGGAAGGCATATTGCTGGCTTAAGTTTGCACTGCTAGTGCTTGAAGTAAAAGAACTGAGATAGTCAATACAGAAAGTAAATAAAGTATGCAGATGGGAACATTAAACAATATAGAATACTAGAAAGCAATGTTGGAGTGGAGCTAATCTTGTTTGGCAGTTTAAGATAAATAGCAATTGAATAAATAATAAGCCTGATACCAATGTTGTTTGCTTTGACACCACCAGGCGACAAAATTTAAAAAAGATTACCTCTATTGTCAGTATATTATTTTCAAGTAATGGTAGGTAGAAAAGACTAATTTCAAGCAATCATTTCCTTAGATACATCCCCTGGGAAATTTTCTCAAAAGGCTCACTTCACGTAAAATATATTTTTTTGTAAAATGTAGTGTAAATCATGAAGCAGTGGTAATGGAGGGCCCCAAATCAGAACTTAAATGATTTTAAACCATTTTGGATGATATTAAGAGTCAATTTCATGTTCTTGCCCAAAGACTAAATTAACCTACTTAATTCTCATTTGTTGCATATCCAGTCTCTCTTGTTACAGTTACCCCATAGCTAATACTGGGAAGCATCTAATGAGGCACTGCTGCAAGGGATCTTAAGCATTCTCTCAATCAAATTACTTAAAGATATTCAGTTTGGTGCATTGTAAGGGACTCAATTTCTTTGTGTCTTCATGAAGAATGAAGAAAAGCACGGGCAACATTACCAGATAAACGAGGTAAAAACAGAACATGAGACAAGGTATACTAGTTCTACTTAAGCAGATGCTTAGCCAGCCTGCTGTTCCCTCTAGCTGTCCAGCAGGGAACATGTGGGTTGGTATAGATAATTAAAGGCTGTGGACTTAGTTATTTACTTTAACAGGGAGCCTTGGATGAAGGTATTAATTTATTTATTTAGCTCAAGAATGATATGTTTTTCATCACTGTTTTCTGTGACTCACTTATTAAATTTAGATTTTCTCTGGTACTTAGAGGATGAATAAAAGAAGAAACTATTAAAATGAAGATCAGAAGATCAACAAGCCAGGAAGAATCAAGGAAAATAAGTAAATGGAAAGGTTAGTTATAACACTTGGCAGTCAGTCCTTATGTCATAGTTAGAAAATAGGAAAGATACAGTTCACGTGTACCTATTTTAATTTCTCCCTGAAGTAGTTGTGCAATTCAGATTTACCATCAAGTTAAGCTATTAAAGGAATAGATTGTGAAAACTTACTGATACATTCTGAGCTACATAAAACTCCAAATTCTCTTTCAAATGATTGAAACATGGTGAGTGATGTAGCTTGGTTATTGGATTGCTTGACTACCCTTCTGTAAAGCCAGCACTAAGGAACTGGAAGTAGGATGATCCTAAGTTCAAGGTCATCCAAAGCTACAAGGAGATAGAGGAAATCCTGGGATAGCCCAGAACCTGTTTCAAGGGAGCATATACGTATTGTTATTTTNTGAAGAATGTCAAAGCACATAGTTTGACTCACAGCCAGAAGCTACTCACTCATTAGGTAATATGATGTTTCTGAAGAAGCCATGGGTAAGGAGAAAATTCATAGGAAAGACAAGATTAGCCAGTGTCACATGAAAATAATTATATAATTTAAGGTTTTATTTTCATAAAAACATTACATATCAAGTGGTAATATCAGATGACTGTGCAGTAATAAACTTTTCCTAAATGCTTCAACATAAGCAACCATCAAGCTTCTTAAATTATTGGAAAGCATAAGAGTGAAAAGAACATTTCTTATTGAATCTGACTCTTTAAAAACATTAAGGATTGAACTGAAAGAGTAAAATCTGAAATTTTAGTAAAATTCTAAAATCTCTGTAAAATTTAAATTATGTGTGACTCAATATTATTTAATGTTTTCAACTGAAACCCTTGGGTAAAACAGTAGGAAATTAAAATTATTTTTCATTTCATATTTTCATTCTCAAATATTTGTTCTTTTGTACTGTAGAATTTTTATTCTCATCAACACAAGCATCTGCTGAGAAAAAGATAACAACTGTCCTTGATAAAATTAAAAATGGGAAATTTCAAAAGTAGTATTACTGCCTATTACTATGGAAGAACATTGTGGAACAATGTTTTCTTTTCTTTTTCTTTCTCCTCTCTCCTTCCTTTATTTCTCTCTGTGTGTCTCTTTGTCTCTGTCTCTGTTTCCCTGACTCTCTCTTTCAAGAATGAGTCTTACTATGTGCAGCAAACTGGCTCAATACTTATGGTCTTCCTAAATCAGCTTCCCTACTGTAAGTATTAAAAGTTATAGACTCTATCAATCCCCTCCCTAACTCCCTCAATGGTTCTTTTACATTCCTGGCTTCTGCAGTTACTTCAGGTTCTATACTCTCACATCTGAACATTTGGAGCCAGGAGCCTCAGCTTATTTGAGAGAACATGTGACATTTGTCTTTCTGGGTCTGAGTTACCTCAATTAATACTTTTTTTATATGCATCCATTTTCTTGCAAATTTCATTGTTTTTTATAGTTGAGTAATATTCCATAATGTATACATACCATGTTTTCATTATCTGTCCATCAGTTGAAGGATGTAAAGTTGTTTCCGTTTTCTAGATGCTGTGAACAGAGCAGCAATGAATATCACTCAAAAAGTATCTTTGAAGAGGATGTTAAGGTCTTTAGAAACAAGCCAAGAAACATTAAAGGGGAATAACAGGGTACAAATGATCTAATGAGGAAGTGGAAAAGGGGATTTCTAATTAGAGATGGAAGGGAAATAAAAAAACAGATGAAGAGTGGGGGTAAAATAACAATAAGGATGTCTTAAAAAGTCATAAGGAATCATGCCAGTAACTATCTAACTAAAATTTCCTAGAAATTTCAATTTAAAATGAGTGTATAAATATACATATATAGTTTAAATGAAATTTTCCCATTTGGGCTAAAAATGTCCTTCCAAGATCCATAGACCCTACCAGTGGGCCTGAAAAGCCCTCTTTTGAGTTGTTGGTTAATGTTGTACAAAAGACTTCCAAAATATACAGACTATAGTCATTACCTTTGGTTGCTCTCCAGAGGTGGAAGGTATGATCCTATTGCTGAAGACACTATGTAAATCAGTTTCAGAGCCCAGAGACCCCTGAGCTGTAACTGACCTGTATATCCCTCACTGGGGACTCTCTTTCATAGTACTAGGAGGTACATTGTAAGCTTTCAAGGCAGAAGGCAACCAATGGTTGTACCCAGCTATGTCACTTATGAAGAACAATGAGCAGCATGATATAATAACTCTTAAGAGTACAGTAGTGGCACTCATACTTTGGCAGTATCAACAGCTCCATAATTGGGCCTAAGATTTGTTCGACAAGAGGGAAATCATGCCTAGTAATGGAAACCTAGTGAACTACCCAGGGCCAGTGAAGTTATAGGTCTGAGAGGAGAATCTACAGTCACCACTTTACTAACCAAGAAAAATCCTTAACTGAATTCTGAATATTTATCCTTACACACAGAGATGAGTTTAGTTCTTACCCCTTACTAAAGAAACATCTCTTTTGCAAGAGTTGGAGACCATTACAGAAAACCACAACCAGTAGAAACACAGAATTGTGGAGCCCAATCACAGCTGATACCTCTGCAAAAATTTCCTATAGCTAAGGCTCGGGAATCATTGCAGAAGACAGGATTACTGATCAAAATGTAGTTCTCTGTGAGTTTGTGTCTCCTAGGAAACTCGTAAGTACCACTAATAATGTCTCACCATCATGACTGCCTCAGCATTAGCTGAACAAGATGATATCAATAGGTATACTAAAGTAGAGAGCTGAAAAGCCAGGAGAGCCAACTGTACACAAAGAACTACAGACAACTAAGGAATACTGAGAGTGAGAAATACAGTGTTCTCAAGTGAAGAGCACACCAATTGGTTATCTAAAAATAAATGGTCATCCCTGAAAACGTGTACGTATGAGTAACATTAATAATCTGAGATTATATTCATTATTTAGGAATACACACTCACACACACACACACACACACACACACAAATGCACGCACACTCATGCACATGTAAACATATGTGTCTGTGTGTGTGCATGTGTGTGTGTGTGTGAGTGTGTGTATATAATAACAATTAATGTAAAAAGAGTCTATAAATTTGAAAGGTCAAGTAGAGGTATATGAGAGGGTTTTAAGGGAAGAAAGGGAAAGAAAAAGGAAAATTAATATAGTCACATTATACTCTCAGAAATTGAAATCTTAAGTTAAAAATAAAATACTTTGCTAGTCCCTTTGACACTATGTCCATTTAGGAAAATAATAGTAGTAATTTATCCTTTAGGTTTTATGATCTGTCTAGCCATATGTCCTTGACCTCTNATAGTGGCAGGTTTAAGTTTCATCTTGAACAGCAGTACTTGAATCCAATTAGAAATTGGCTGTTTATTCAGATGATGTTTATGTCACTATTGCATCCTTGGGCTGATCTTGTCAGGTAAGCGACTGTAGTACTTTGCTGGTTTCACACTTGATTGATGGTTAATTTTGTCCTCTGATACTACCCATAGAAACTTCTAGCACTATTAGTAAAGGACTATGGGATGCTTAGTCCTAAAAGGGCCATCTTTATCACACACCTCCTCGAAAGGATCAGGGATCATGGTAGTGGACAGAGAAGGAAGGGTATGCATGCAAGTTTCTTTTGGACACAGCAGGGAGGCTGCACATATGAACTCACAGTGGCTATGACCTCGGGCACTAGACCTGTGTAAACTCAAGCCAGTCCAAATCTCAGCATGGAGATATAAGATAGGTACAATGTCCCACCTATAGCTAAAGAGTTATTGATAACAGACTACTGCTGAGGGAGGGAGTCAGTTTGGTCCAGGACTATCATCCCTGGTAGTTAACCACCTTCCAATGGAAAGCTACATATCTAAGAATATATGGGCATCACAAATCAGGTTTTCAAGGGTAAAATAAAAGAAAGAGAAAAAATGAAAGAATTCAACATTGTGTGAGTAGGAAAGCCAGGTGATCTAGGGAAGCTAGGGGAGGGCATGAATATGATCAAAATACATTGCCTGGCATTTTCAAAGAGCTAACAAAAATATAAAGTCCTCTTTGCCTTGCTAGGTCTATGCTTTGTAAAGTCTCCCTCCCCCCCTCTCTCCCTATCTCTCTCTTTTATCCTTTCTCTCTTTTTTTCTTTTTCTTCTAATTTCCCTCTTTTCTTCCTTCTCCTCTCTGTTTCATCAATAACTGATCATATTTTATTTGGAATACTTAAAACAATAAACAACTCAATTCTTTATTAAGCTATATCACTAGTTTGTGTTAAATATTAAATACTAAGGAAAGCACAGGCATGTATCATAATAGCTACTTAGTAATCATAATGCAGTTGAAAGACTTACAGGAGATTTCATTTTGCAGGAGAAAAATATCTAATTCTTCACCCAAGTCTATAGAAACTCAATTTCCTAAAAATTTGCTGTGCCATGCTTTGATTCTTAAACATTCCATCTCTTTAAAATCTTCTGATTTCTGACTTTGTCCCTTAACTTGTGACATATCCAGCTTTTCTCCACAATTGGTGACTCTATAGACTGGATCTTTTTCTGCAAGCATCACAGCGTGCTTTTCTCAATTTCTCTCCAGTGGCATCTGGCACCCTAGTCTCTTGCCTTTGCTGCTGTTAATATCTCCTGCAGCTGAACCCCAGGGTTCCAAATGCCCACTCCTCCTGTGTTTCTGCATTCTGCAACAAGGAAGGAAGCTTTGTTTTGATCAATATGCAATGATTACTTCTGAAACTCAGCAGGTGGATTTATTAAAGAAGTTTTTCCTAATGAGAATGAGAAACTGCAGGGCATGTTCTTAGTCATATTAATTAAATTAAATAACCTTTACATATATACAGAATAGTTTGGAATATTTCCTTGGTATAATCCCAGAAAATAAAGCACTTCATCTTCTTTCCAGGAATGTGTTCAATAATGTCAACCATTTAAAACAAAACAATTCGCTGATAAAATAACCTCCATTTTATTCACGCAAGGACATTATGACTCTATTCATAATCTTGTGATAAGAGTGCTTGAGTTACCTGATCTGATCTATGCTTAAGCATCTATATGTTCCCTCAGTATGCAGACTTTCTGTTCCACACCTGAGGACAATTTTACAATGCTTNCGATCTGCTGGCTAAAATACCTAGTTAAGCAATATCAACATAACACTAAGTATATTAGCCTTGTTAGAGTTTCGGTCTTTTGACCACTCTAGACTTCTGACTACATACATTTCTTCCTATTTTTCAAATGAATATACAGATTTCTGTTCTTTTGCCTATTTGTACATAAGAATTGGTAAATGTTGATATGTTAATGATTTTCTGTGAAGTTAGAACTTGGAATGGTGACTTTAGGAAAGAAAACAGAAAAAAAAATGGGAGAAATAAAATACTGTGCTTGGCCTTGCAGTAATTATTGTGGTTAGATTTCTAGAAGAGGTGAACTTGGAAATGAAAATAACTGATGAGATATATTTGTGAGCAATATTTTGAAGGAATTGTCATTGATAAAACTTTATGCTATCACTAAGGAATAATGCAGTGCCAGTTTTAGAGCTCAGCCAAGGAAGTCAAGAAGAGAACTGGGTATATAGTTTAGCAGAAGACCATATGTGAGACAAAACCTACAACCACCACTTTAATAAACTAGCACAACCTCTAACTGCACTCTAAGTATGTGTCCTATATCCACAGATAAGGGTGGTCTTTACCTCACATCAAGGAAACTTCTCTTGCAACAGGAAGAGATCATTATGGAAAACCATAACCAATCAAAATGCAGAGTTGTTGGGCCTAGCCCCAGCAAATAAGAATGTAAGAGCCAGAGGATTGGGGAGATTGCTTTGAGATTGTGTCTCCTAGGAATGTTATAAAAAATATACCCATAAATTCTCCTTAACATGACTACCTAAACATGAGCTGAAAATGGACCGTCACAAAAGACATGCCAAAGTGGACAGGAAGAAGCCTGTGAGGCCTCACCATACACAAAGAACTACAGGCAATGAAGGAATGCTGAGAGCAGGTGCAATAGTCTTCTCTAGGGAAGAGCAAACCAACTGGTTACCCAATATCAAATGGTCAGCCCCGAAAACATACATACAAATAACATTATGCCAAAAGAGCAGGTTATATTGAGGAATATATATGCATATACATGTGCATGAATGCATGCAAGGACCAGTCATGAAAAAAGAGGCCTGGAATTTGAAAAAGAGCCAGGAGGTACAAGGTAGTGATTAGAGGGAGGAACAAGAATGGAGAAATCATGTAATTGTATAATACTCTTAAGAAATAAAATAAAGCTACATCAAATGCAATAATGAACTAAAGGAGGTCACTCAGCTAAGAAACCAGGACAGTGTACACATAATCTATTGTATTCTAGTAACTAGAGTACTGCAGTACCTGGGATAATGACAGCAAAACTAGTGAACAGGTTGACAATGAGACTGAAAATAACAACATTCAAATATTAACAATCACTTGTAAAAGATAAAGATCAGAATCAGAGCTGTCTACTTCACCACAGATTATTGGGAAAATGCTTTAGAAGTTTAGATAATGAATAGCTACACAAAAGTCAGTATGAGCATGAGAGGCCATTGCAGGGAGAACAGTAGGAAAAAATCTACTCCAAAATTTCCATATGAACGAGAGGCATATTATGAACTACGAAGTGACTGTTTTTAAAAATATTTTGTGATGACAATGAGTATTACAAAACAATCTAAATGACTGCGTGTGTGTGTGTGTGTGTGTGTGTGTGTGTGTGTGTGTGTGCATGTGCGCACGCACAAAACTACAGATGAGAAGTATGACCCCAGAGGTGGTCCCAGGGTGCTCCTCTAGGCTTCATGTGCATCAGAACCAGTGCATTCTAGATAGAAAATTCTCAACTTCTTGTCCAATCAGATAAACAGTAACAGCACAAGATGACTCTGGTCCCAGTGATCCCGACACAGATATTGTCACAATCTCTGAATACCTCAGAGAATGAGGATTAATAATGCTGCAAAATGCTTGCTATTTTGGCTGAGGAAAGGAAGGGAGAGAGAAAAATAAAATAGAACATGTGTCCCCAAAGAAAACTGATATAATTCAAAGAGAAAAAAAGCAGGAAGAAAGAAAATTTAAAAGTATTCCTATTGGTATGCTCAGAGAGTCTTAAAACATTCTTGCATCCGTATTAAAATATAAATAGGTGACGACGAAATGAAACAATTCACAAAACAGAAGACCTTAGCTATTAAGGATGGCTGTCACCTTAAAAAAAAAACTAGAAACATAATTAACAATCTAGAAAATAGGAAGGGAATGAAAAGTATACTTTTAAAATAAAACAGTGAAAAAACAAAAAGCGAAGTAGAGAATCAGGTCAAATTCAAACCAAAGGGTAAAACAAAATGCCTAAAGGAATAAGGAAGAACAAACGGCCAAGAAAAACCTAAGTGTCATGAGCCAAGGAAAGAGAATTAGAAATGAGGTAAAACAATAGTCCAATCCTTACATGGACAGAAAAAAAATTCATGATCTCCATCTTAGGAATGGGCTGAAATAACCTAGGATTGCTAGCTGCTTCCCTGTTAAATTTAATTTTTGAGGAAGGAAAACACATTAATAGGCCTTTCTACATGTGTATTTCCTATAGAATGTTCACTACTTCCTAAAAAATAACCACACAAAACCCATGCAAAAAAAAAAAAAAAAAAAAAAAAACGTATCAGAAAAGGGAATGTTGGAAAATACATTAGTAGACATGAAAGCTACCTGGTGGATTAATCAGTAATACACACTTCCACAACTCCAAAGTTTAATAACTATGGCAAGTAGCAATCACTTTTATAAATGGAAAAGGGCTTTAAGCCTGTAAGAAATCTGAAAATAATAAACTGAAAACTGAATAAATGGTCATCCTGATCTTGTGCTGATGAAATGAAACAGTAAATAAGCTGGGAGAAAAGTAGAAGAAAATTCTATCCTTTTCTAAATCCACACATGCCTATTAAGAGAAAATGCAAAATCTCTGTATCCTGTCAGAAGAGCCACCTCATATGGAACAGAAGAAAAACCAAAATTAAGAGACTATTCTATTGCTATTAATTGCATGATCCTTTGGTTTTATTTTCACTTCTTAAAACTTTTCTTAAGGTATGAATTTTATATCAAAATTTATAAGATTAGTATATATATGTATATATATACTGAACTTTTATCATATTAATGGACATATAGAGTAACTAACCCTAGAGAAAGGCTTCACCTAGCTTCCTGGAAGGTAAGATGTGGCTTGTTCCCTTGTCTCTCTGATCTTTCAGCATTTTCTACAGTATCTGGCTCTGGGTTTTTTTTTTTTATAAAAGACCATTAGAAATTTGAACAACACACAACATTAAAACTTTGACGTCGAAGAGGCAAATAGAGCAGGACTTTTCTTTAATCATTCAGTTTACCGATCTTGCTTACAAGAATATGCATGAGGGGTTACTTATGGAATCATTGGCAACATAAAGGCTATTATATCATTACAAAGGCAGCCTCAGTAAAGAAACAATTCACAAAAGCTGTATCGTGGGATTTCTTGCACAACTTTCAGTTAGCCCCACCAAAAATGTCTCCTCTCTCCAGTTACAACAGGTACATCCTGGGTGAGGGGCCTTGTGAATCTCCCATATTCTGGGCTTCCTGAGTCTGGTATATTTTATGAATTTCTAGAGGCTTATGAGCCTCCATTCTTCCTTTCTTCTGAAGGGAACATTAGGAAAAATGTTACAAAACACTGGGAAAATCTGTATTCCTTCATGCCCCTATAATCATGCAGGTGATGGCAGACATGGGTTTAAGTACACAGATCTAATTTCCTCAGATTAGCAGGGGTTTTGGTTGCATAACACTTCCAAGATCATGGTGAGTGCTCTCCCTCCTCCTTCCTTCCCCCCCCTCCCTCCCTCGCTCCCTCCCTCCCTCCCTCCTTCCCTCCCTCCCTCCCTCCCTCCCTCGCTCCCTCCTCTGTTATTTTTACTTATTAATAGTTCATACTCTTATTTTATGCTTTAATCTACTTGTATCGAGCCATGTTGTCCAGATATTTTTGTACCTGTATACTTTAATAGACTTCTTTCAGTTTGTAGGGCATTAATACACACCTCAAATGATCGTTATTGTCCTGTATTCGGGAAATGCTTTTTTATTCACAACACATGAATCTTTGTCTCACTTGTGTTTGTACAGGAATGAGAGGGAAAGATAAAAAGACAAGGAGGTGTGTGCTTATTTATGAATGTACCAGCAGTATTTAATTGCTGCAATGAAATAGTTCCATTTAAATTACCAGTCTCTGGGGTAGGAGTGTGGGTCAGAGGCAAAGCACGTGCTTAGCATGTGTGAATTGCCCCTGGGTCATTTAGTATGAAGATCATGTGCTGTATTAACTTTGAATCCTATTCATCACTCTGGCAGGCTCTGCTACACTGACCCACTGTACTAACTCGTAAGGAATTTTGGTGGAACTACAAGTTAAGCTATGATTTATGAAAATTATTTTATTGCATTTGTGTGTCACAACCATGCCACTCCCTATCTCTGGCTATATGATTTTATCATTGGTACAGTGAGCTAACCTGGTTACAATAATAATAATAATAATAATAATAACAATAATAAATGAAGAGGGGATGACAGCAGTGTTTGCCACACCATTGGTGGAGAGAAGCCTGAGAAGTTTCAAAGAGCATCCTAGGGCATCTCTGTCAGGAAGCAGAGGCCATAACCCAAAACAGCCAGTCAAATCCTATGAAGGTCAAAAATGAGGCATCTGTGGTCCAGTCACTGGAGGAGTTCTAGAGAGGTAAGGCCTAATGACCTAGGGTGGGTTCTGGTACACTGGGCACAAGAGCTGTACCACCAACCTTGTATGGTGCAAACTTCTCAATATCCAAAGCCTAAGAGCTGTAATCCCAGACACACTAACAGCAGAGAAGCAGTTTTAGGACCTGCTCATGATCTCCGTTTGGGTAGAACAAAAGGAACCCACCCAACAAAACAGGAGTAAGAGGGGCAATCAGAAGGGTCAACTCACCCCCTGTTGCCGCTTAGATCAGATGAGGTTTTAGATCAGATGACACTATCGTTGGCACAGTGAGCTAACCTGGTTAGAATAAAATAACAATAATAATAATAATAATAATAATAATAATAATAATAATAGTAAAATAAAGAATACTACAGCAATGCTTGCAGCACCAGTAGTGGTAAGACGGTAACTGGTTTTTACTGGAAGTTTGTGGTTCTTCATGCCTTCCCTTTATCAGTCTGTCTGATTCCCACCTTTACAGCCAAGTCCACCACATACAATCATTCCCAGCTTCCAGCTGAACTCAAAGAGGATAGCCTAAATCTACTGTTTCCTTGCTTACTCAGCCTTTGCAGACAAACTATACACAAAGAAGACAAAATCCAATGATGGTGGACATACATACAAAGAATAGGTGTTGGTAGAAAAGAAAAGAAGGAGAAAAAGATGTAATATGAATATTCTTCTAATATGCAACTGACACAGACTTATCTAAATTTTAAAGCAATTTAAAGTGATTCTTTTACTATGAATTGTTTTGAATTTTATTGATAGGTGACAAGACAAATTTCAAGGACACATATTCTCAAAGGTCATGTGAAGAAAAATAATTCGCAGGTTAGGTGNATATATTCTTCCATGGGAAATGGCTCGTCGCTACAGCTTACTCTTGCCTCTTTGATCACGAATTTTCCCTGTGGGTGAATAAAAGAATATATATATACTCAGTACATTATATCATACAAGAAATATATATTGACACACATTTTATCAAAGATATTTTTTCCACATTATACTTTAAATTTCCCCTCAGATTTAACTTTTTCTAAATTATTTTATTATTTGTATAAAGCTCTGCTTGTTTATGTAATCTTGCTATTCTACACTAGATCTTGTTACACATGCAAATGCAATTTTATGTGTTGTTGTTTTATTGAACCTGGTGTGTGCACGTGTGTGCATGCACGCTCATATATATTCAGGTACATGTGTGTATGGGTGCACATGCTGCTTGGTGCTACTCTTCAGGGACCATCCACCATGGCTTTAATACAATCTTTCCTTGGCCTGTAACTTGCCAAGCAGGCATGACTGGTGGCTAATGAGCTCCAAGGAGACTCCTATGTTTATATGTATATATCTATATGGTTGCCTTTTTAATAAGAGTTCCAGAGACTGAAGTCAAGCACTTTTTTGACTGTGCCCTATTTTAATTCTTAGTCATTGCGGTCTGTTCAGCTTCTCCTGGGAGCAGCCCAGACAGTTCTTATTGTAGTTCTCACAAGTGCTATCTTTCATTTTGTTTAGATGGAATTTGAATTTGGAAAATAATGATAAAATATTACCTGGCCGACGTTTACTTGCCAGCTACCCTATTGTTGTTGCTTAGTCTGAGTTATACTTAATGCTTTCTGTTCTACTTATCCCGAAGCACAACAACATCTTGTAGTATATAACCCATGAAAAATATAGTGGGAAGTACTGGATTTTAAATGCTATTCTTCCTTTAAAGGGTATTGTCTGTATAAGTTAAAGGGATGGCTATGTAGCTTAGTTGGTAGAGTGTTTGACTAGCAAGCACAAAGCTCTTGGTTCAGTCCTCAGTATTACATAAGGCAGGATTGGTTGGAGACCTGTGATCCCAGACCGTGGGAGACAAGGAGAAGAGGACAGGAAGTTCAAGGTTCATTACCAGCTGTAAAGCAACTCTGAGGCAAGCCTGGGCTACATGAGATCCTCTCTTGAGATATCTGAATTTGGAGGCAATGAGATAGTTTAACTAGTTAAGGGACTTGTTAATAAGCCTGAAAACCCACGTTAAATCCCTGGAGTCCACAAAGTGGTAGGAAGAAGTGACCCCTGCAACTGTTCTTTGTTCTCTACAAGCCTACACATATGCACAAACACAAATGAAAATGAAATGTTAAAAAAGTACAAATATCAATTTAAATGATTCACAAATGAAGGTGACATGTGTATTTATATGTCGTAGAATATTAAGGTGTATTACTTTCATTTATATTTTTAACTCTGTGAANCTGTGTTACTGTGCTTGTGTAACACACTTGATGGTCTAATAAAAAACTGGCCAATAGCAAGGCAGGAGAAAGGATAGGCAGGGCTGGCATGCAGAGAGAATATATAGAAGGAGAAATCTGGGAAAGGAGGGAGCTTTAGCAGCCAGAGTAGGAGCAGGGCACCAGGGGCCAGTCACCCAGCTACACAAACAGCAAGTCACAGAACAAGAGTAAGATATATGGAAGTAAGAGAACAGGAAAAGCCCAGAGGCTAAAGGTAGATGGGATAATTTAAAGTTAAGGAAAGCTGGCTAGAAACTAAGCCAAGCTAAGGCCGGGCATTCATAAGTAAGAATAAGCCTCTGTGTGTGATTTATTTGGTAGCTGGGTGGTGCCCCCCCCCAAAAAAAAAAGAGAAAAAGCTACTAACAACATTAATGTGCTAGTTTGAGTTCAGAATTACATCAGTGGAAACAAATCCAATGATGCACAGAAACCAAAGCAAGTCACTAAATGCCTCAACAGCATAATTTCTATAATGATGTATCTTCAAGCACCATATCTAGATTTAAAACTATCCTACTGACACCATTATTTACAAATAGAAAAACAGCTATTTGCCCAATCATAAAATATTTATACATAATGGATGAATACAGTAAAAGAATGATGAGAAATAGACATTAAAATATGAAGAATTTGTCTTCATCCAATTTATTAGAGATATGACTTTGAATAATTCATGTGTTCTGTGAGATTTACTTTTCTATCTGCAAAATGGGGGCTGATAGCAATAACAGCTCATCATGGTTGGTGCAGCTATCAGATCAATCATCAGAAATTTCTCTGTGTATTTGTTTCAAACTGTTAGCTAATTTAATTAGCACTAGAGAGGTCATATTCTAATGTGCTTAACATCCACATTCTTTTGCATGCCCACTTAGATGTAGGAGACAGAAGTCACTTGCTAATCATAAGGTTATCATAAAATCTTGTTTATGATTCAAAAGAGACAAACGTTAATCAGTCAATTAAAAATGCCACAAATTGAGAAGTGTAACACATCTCTTCTGCTGTCAGGATGGGTGGAATACAGAGAATGCAGGGTTAGATACATGACCAGAAATAATAAGGACAATTAAACTCACAAATCTCTGTTGACCATATTTTATCTGTATGTATGTAAGGACATGAAAATATATTTATTAAGTTTAATTTATATTCATTAAAATAGAATCAAAGTAAAATATAAACTCAAGTTGTATTTTATGATCTCAATATCAAACCAACCTCTCCAAGCTCATAGCTGCTAGTGCTATTTGAGGAGAGACCTATGNGTTGAGTGTGGGTCACCAGTGCATGACTTTCTACATTTGAGCATCCCCATTCCTGCCTAAGCATTTTGCTTCCTGTTAGTTTATGAGGTGGTTGTTGTCAGTGTCTTCCTTCCAATGCCATCCTGTTCTGCCTCACCAGGAGCATAAATAGTAGAGTCAANTTACCAAGAGCAGAACCATCTAAAATCTGGTGCCTAAACGAATCTTTCTTGATCCCCCTGCTCCGCTTTCTAAACTTTTAACNAAAGACCTTTATTTTCACCACGTTATCATATCAGTGTCATTACCCCCTTGCTACCTCGAACAGCTGGCATAGTGAATGTTAAAAAGCAGATATGAACCATTTCCATCTATAGCATCGTAAAAAATGTTAGAGAAAAATCAATGAAGAGGGCAACGGAGTTTTCAGAGTAAAAAGAGGCCCGGATTTCATCAAACACATAACAAAATTAGGATAAAAGAAGGTATGAGTCATAGCGACCACCACAGTACCACACACACCTGTGATCCAAGTCGGCCCCAGCCCTGGAATCTTCCAGATTACTGTGTCTCAGCGGGTTGTACCTGCTGACTGAGGAGCATGTAGATCCTCTCTTTGACCCACTCTCGGCTGTAAGACTTGTAGGTCTGGGTATCTTCTTGGAACACCAGGCAGCTGAGTTCCACCAGACGGTCGATAAATTCAAACAACTGACTGACGCCATAAGTGATGGACTGGCTAAGGGGGTTCATCCGCTTCAGGTGCTCTTCGTACATCTTACAGATGCCTTCCATGCATTCGTTCACAGATTCGTACTCCGCGTACGTTCGGCCTTCCAGCCTCTGAGTAGACTGCACCAGGAGCTTGATGGGAGTCATCGCAAATCACGCTTCTCTGTAGTGGGGCTTGCAAGGTGTGGCCACAAGCTCAGCGGCAACGCCCCCAACAGTCAGTCTCGCGAGAGCTGGTGCAACAGCGCTGTGCATGCACTGCGCCTGTGAGCATTCAAAGACTGACGCAAAGGACGCATCTCCTTGTCAGTGGTTCCATATACGTCAACATGGCTGANGATCCAACTNTGNGCTTGGAGTTCTTGAGAGACATCACTTGTAAGGAAATATATTGGCCAATTGCATGGGTTTTTATTTAAATAACCTTTGACAAATATGTTTTAGGCGGAAGTTATTTAAAGGCATATTCNCCAAGTGAAAGTAGACAAGAAAAGTCCATATTTACATTCTCCTCCTCGCCACCTATATTAGCAACAACATGAATTTATTCAACATTTTTTGCAGTCCTCATTAACTTCACCTAATTGTTAATATTGTTTTATAAATATTTGCATAATGTTCTCTCTTAAGACTGTATAACTCATTGTAAAGTATGTGTTAATGCATTATTCTACTGTGCAAAGAATGTGAGGTTGTCTTTAATATAAGGTAATTCACAAATTTCACTCTTTTACTTTTTAAAAAAGATTTAATAAGAAGAATAAATTAGAAAACTCTCAAGTGATAACAAAAGAAAGCTATTTTTATGCTTCCGTGGATTGCAAGAACATTACATATTGTTAAACTGTACCATAAAAAGAGGCAGTATCTACTAGCTACATCTATTGAAGGAATGTTTTAATTTACAATAAAATACAGAACTGGGGCAAATAGGAATCTATCAATTAACATCACCTTAAAACCACTTTATGAAGAGAATGCCATCATTTCAAATACATGTTTTGTAAAATTGGCTGAAATGAATGCATAAGCACCATCAATGGGTCCTTTAACAAAGAGAAGCAGATCTTATTAGTGACAAATCATAGCAAGGAAAAAGGACAAAGAGATATTGATGTTTCATGCAGCGCTTTTATTTTTATAAGGCAAATAATTATATAAATGGGTTTTCAATACTCATTAAGTTAAACAGAAGTATNTATGGGGTGATTAGAATAATTTTCTTATGAAAGGTTTTTAAGGTTTGAGCCACCCAAGGGAAAGGACATTACCGCTTGTTCTGATCGTAGGCCCTGGGCTCCAGTGGCTGAGTTGATTGGACTTGGCCACTGATTCAGACCTGGTCAGGTTTGCATTCTCTTTTCTATATTAAGAGCTATAACAACATCTACATCCCGTAATTCAGGTGTGGCCCCAGTCATAGGATTTCCAGCAGCACAGCCAGAATNTGCTGAAGGAGGTTAAACTTTGTTGTTGGTGGCAGCTATGTTGGTCAGTTTTATATTTCATTTTGTCCAGTTTCCTTAGAGAAGTAAGTGCAGTGATATGCAAGGGGGCTCCAGATCACGTACACCAAGTGAAAACAACCCAGGATCTTAAACATGAGATGCACAGAGTACTTCATGATGAAAGTCAAATACACAGCTGCTGCACTNCCAGCCCCATTTCCCATGCATCTGTTTTGGAGGTGAACTTTGATGGCAAGGTGTCTGATCACCATNTCCCAGAGGACATGAGCGTGGCATGAGGGACAAAGGGTGCTGGTGGCTGTGGTTGTAGTAATGTTGGAGGTTAAAACNACATCTTCCTACTGCCCTGAATTTTCTTTGTTGCACAACCTTACATTGTTTTTATTTCAAAATGCTACTGAGGTATTCAATGTTTTTCATGAAAACGTTTTCCTTAGAGCTTACAGTTTTCGTGTCTGCAACCAATGTCTGCTATTTTGTCTGTTCTCCTATCAGGTAATTCCATCACCCCCTGCCCCCGATATTTTTTTGATAACTTTCTTGTTTCCAAAATCCTGAGCAGGTCCCAGTGTCTCTCTCTCTTCCAGCTGCCTGCAGCTACCATGTCTGACTGTGTGCTGCCATACTCCCTGCCATGATTACAATAGACTAAACCCCTGACACCGTAAGCAAGCTCCAGTTAAATGTTTTCATTTATAAGAGTTGCTGTGGTAATGGTGTCTCTTCATAGCAATACAAGACTCACTAAGACAGCTTCTGTGTTTTTCTGGCTTACAAGTATAGTCCATCCATCAGGGAAGTCAAGGCAGAGAGAACTTGAAATAACTAATGGAGAAACAGAAAACAATGCATGCTTCTGCTCAGTTCCTTTCTATATTTATATAGTCCAGGATCCCAAAGGGAGAATGATGCCACCTACAGTGGATCGTTCTTTCTACCTCAATTAATGCAATCAATATTATCCCAGTGGTCTTGCTCAGAGGCCCATCTCCTGGGTAATTCTAAATTCTCTCGTGTTAACAATTAACATCAGTCACATCTGTCACGTACTTCTATCATGATATAATTTTCACCACATGCCCAAAGTGAGGAAGTCAATTTTTCTTAACCTAAAATCTCTGAAGTTGTGACACAAAGTAATCTTTTCACCTCTTAAATTAATTATCTCGTGTATTTTGTTACATTAACAGGAAGCTGGCTAACACAGAGCTTCACCCTTACCTACATTCTGGCTCCCTGTTCTACTGTATAATCTTTATTTTTCCCATGTAGTCTGGCCATGTTTTCACCTCTAAAATGTGATATGTAAGAGTGGGAGTGTACCTCATCAAAGTGTATAGTTCTAAAAGTGAAATAGTCAATCTGTTTTCAAACCCCTGCCACAGTGTGACACAGAGCAGAATAACACAGTGAACTTTAAAATGTTGTAAGCATTGGAACTANTAAACATTTGTTCTTTAAGTAAATTGAACTTATCAGAACAACCCAAACTGAGAGAACTTTCTTATCTCATTAGTCTTTAGTGTTTCTGCATTTATAAACTTGATTTAAAATATATTCNACCGTGAACTGTAATTTTATGGAAAACTTGAAATTGCTGCANCTCCCTGATTCCATCCATCCCAGCTTGTCTAATAGTAACGTCTTTTTCCCTGGGACCTCCTGCCATTCCCAACTCCTATCACAGCACATACTAATCACTTTTTTCTTTGATTAACTACAGGACAAAGACTCACCAGCTCCAATATTTACACATACAAAAATTATTTTATGGATTTGAAGAATAAACTCTTAGAAAATGATACCTTTTGATGAGAATATGTATTGGAAATTTGTATTGAAAGAAACCACTGAATGAAGTATAAACTGCATGATGTCAGAAAGTATAAATATTTACAAATCTCAGTGTCAGTTTTATTATAACAAAAATGGTGCAGTCAAACCTGAACTATATGGATGAATAAGAATTATTAGTATTCTTTTTGATATGTTGAGGAAAATAAGATTTATTACTAAACATTGTGAATATAGTACAAATACCTTTTTAAAATATCTAAAATAATGGCTTTACTAATTTTTTTGTTTGTTTGTTTGTTTTTCGAGACAGGGTTTCTCTGTGTAGCTTTGTGCCTTTCCTGGAACTCACTCTGTAGTCTGCGCTGGCCGCGCTGGCCTCGAACTCACAGAGATCCACCTGCCTCTGCCTCTCAAGTGCTGGGATCAAAGGCATGTGCCACCACCNCCCAGCTTTTNCTAATATTTAAAGAGTATTTTTATCTCCAAAGAAAATTTGTATTTAGNCAGAGAAAAGCTATTTTATGCACTAAATGATCCACATTGAAGTTGATCTAAGTGCATTATCACAGGTGTGAAGATGAGTAGACTGGTCTGAACCTTGCCATTGCTTTCCATGGTGCCTATAGACAAAATGGCACAGAGAGGAATCACAGAAATATTTGAATTTAATTATAACATATCAAATTAAATATTCTAATACTTTGCAAATTAATCTTAAAGAGATTATTGTCTCAAACTCAAAACCCATTTTTATGTATATGATTTTTGACTTAGTTAAAAATGTAATTACATCATATTCTCCCCTCCCTC
>LZPO01118155.1:9596-28293 GCA_001675575.1 Neotoma lepida | reverse complement strand
CAAGCATGCATGCAGGTATCTATGGAGGCCAGAGGAGCAAGGGTGTTGGATTCTCTGGAAATGAACACAAAGGCAATTGTGAGCCACCAAGTGTGGGTGCTGGGAATCAAACCTCAGTATTTTGTAGAAGCACTTTGTAAACAATTGCTTCTAACCACTGAGGCCTCTTTCCAGCCCACAGGCATGGCATTTTGATGGCACAAGTTGAAAAGTATAGATCACCTCCAAAGTATTCCTAATGTTTTGTCACAGGTAGGTCAGTTGCATACTATGAGTTCCTAGCTTTTGAACTATCCATCATGCCTTACTCAAATTATCTCCTTTCAAGACATTCCAACAAATATTCATGCAATCATAAATAATATTGGAATGATTGTAAACCAATGTTGAGGATCTGGCACTGTGCTGGATCCAATGAGGGATTAAGTTCAAACATAAAGACATGGCTTCTGTCCTCAAAAGTGACAACTGAGTGAGTTTGAACAAGGGAGGAAAGGTAAAGAAAGGAAGAGGGGAGAGAAGAGAGCAAGCAGGAGGAGCAGGGATGTAGGAAGAAGGGAAGAAAGAAAGAAGAGGAGAGAGCAGACTCAGGAAGGGAGGAAGAGAGTTATGTTTCATTACTGGAGCAAGTCAGGGAGACCTTATGATTACAAACACATGCAATGAACAATAGTGTAACAGAACATTGTACTCTCTCTATTTTATTGTGATGTCTTAAGAATAAGTATTTGCAAAATTCTGATATATGCGAATATTGATGTGAGTGGCATGTTAGGAAGGTTTGGGGTGCCACATAGAGTACGTTGAGGAACATGGGAAGGAGACAAAGTACCATATGTAAAGATGATGCTTTGCAAGAACTGTGTTTTGGGAATCAGATATAGACTACACTATCTACAAAGTGGAAAAGTTTCCGCAAGATCTGAGTGTTCAGTTTAAATAAGCACCCTAAAGACAGACCAACTTCAGAAAGCTCACATCTGTATTGTGCAAGAGCTATGGCAGTCCTGCAATTTCCCAGCAGCCTTCCTAGAATTACTTGGCATAGAGGTCATTACTCAGCTGGAAAGTGAAAGTAATTTTGTTATTTCTTTCTGTCGTTGTTTCTAGAGAAGCATGAAGTGTTTGGGAACAGCTTCATGCTGTGTAAAGAGAACAAACACATGCTCTAACAGAAGCATAATGTGTTGCTTTCCAATTTGGCTTTTCTTGTGACCACTTGTATATGATCAATCATTTTAATTTGAAAGCAAAATTTAATTCACTTTAAATTTCTTGCTTTAGTAGGAGTAGGATATTTTAGGAATACAAAAATAAAAGTACTTGAAGTTCCAAGTATTAAGACTCCAGGTGTGTATTCTACATACCCAAGCCTAGATCCAAGCATGCTTACCNTTTTGCAACCTGAAAATAGAAAATGTTAACTCTATACTGTTTAAACTCCACTTAAAAACACTTCTGCAGCCAGAATCAACAAACCTCAGAGAGGAATTTAATGACCAATCTGGAAAGAATGAGAGACTATTATGTCCATGTTTGGGGGGAAGGAGTAGAGTCTTGAACTAACTATTATATCTTGCTAAACTGATAAGGAATTTTAGACTCTAAAATTTGCCGTAATGTGTGATGATGTCTTGCATTAAAATCTTTTTCTCCTAGACCTTTCAAGGGGTTGATTGTGACTACATAGCATATTAGCTATCCACTCAGTCATTATTGATAGTAATTCTCCACATTCTCTTAGGTCAATTATGGACTTGTGATGATTTCAGTTAATGACAGTAAATATTTGCTTAAAATGCTGAGTAAATATGAATAAATAGCATGGTTTTCTAAGCAGTTTTTTAAGTAAGTAGATTTTATTTAACAAATAATTGCTAAGGTATACACAACATCATATATGCCATTCCCATGTAATTCCACACAATTCTTATAACCTATTATCAGCTAGTATGTCCACTCTATGTTAAAGAGGCTAAAGTTTGTTAAGATTAAGGGACTTTTTCAAAGATAAAGAAAATGTTAAGTTTTTATTACAAAAATACTTTCTCACTTGAAATCCTATTTTTTTTTTGCTTTTTATTGAAAATAATTTTTTTCTCACATAATATATCCTGTTTACAGTTTTCCCTCCCTCTGCTCCTCCCAATTCCTCCCCCCTCCCCTCCTGTTCAGATCCATTCTTTTTCTATATTTCATTAGAAAAAATAGGCTTCTATGGGATAATAATAAAATATAATAAGACAAATTAAAAACTATCACATTGGAGTTGAACAAGACCACCCAGCCCCCAAATAAATACATATCAGAAATTACATAACACAGATAATGATACTGCATCACATATTATGAGACTGGTAGGTAAAACTTAATTACNTTTCACAATATAGGACTGAAAGCAGGAGTTTTCAAAACAAAAATAATTTCCTAAAATAAATCTTAGTTTCCTAAAATAAAACTAGTTAGAACTCTAAACCTGTAGCTTTTTTTTTATAAAAGCATTTCATTTTCTTAACAAAAAGTAAACAGATAAACAGATAAACTGAGGGTCAAAGATTTAAACAGGGATGGGGGCAAGTGGACCAAAGAAAAGTGGTCATTAGTGGATTGGTTATACAAAACTAAGGATGTATTTTTTAAAAAAAATCCTTATAGATCAGTGGTGGTTAGCAGATTGGTTATACAAAACTAAAGATGTATTTTTAAAATCCTTATAGATCAAGTCAATGAAATCACTCAGTATTCCAGCAGGCAGTACTGATTGGACTCTGTGTGTTAAAAGTAAAACAAAACACATCAAGATATAGTAAAATCGTGCAGGCAGGAGGGTAATATTGGGGGGAGGTTATGCCAAGTTTACAGCTGCTCATAGGTCAGAGTAGCATGTGATACCATCACTAGGCAACACATCTCCATACCTAGCACTTGGAAAACTGAGGCAGGAGAACACTGAGTAAAGAATAGCCTCAGTGATTTTTAAGATAGCAAGATGTCAAATAAACAAGGAAAAACCACTGGCAGTCCTTGCACCATCCTAATTACTGTGTGTGTGTGTGTGTGTGTGTGTGTGTGTGTGTGTGTGTGTGTGTATTTAGTCATAATCACTAGAAGTAGGGAGGATTCTTGTGAAAGTTATTATTAATAAATGGTTCCCTCTAAGTGATAAGGATAAGTTCAGTCTGTAGGGCAGAAGAAAATATGTGCAGAGGTAGTCTTTCTTGAAGATTGTGTTTAATATACCTGAGTCTAGCTAGCTAGTCAATCAGCCATTGTTCAATGGCTTCTACTTTGATGGGGGAGGGGAGAGCAATACCCTTTCAGTTTGGCTATACCATTTATGAGGAAGACAGTTCTTTAGAGAAGAAAGCAGCTATTGATCATTAGTTATCACTAACTGGAGGACCAGCCTCCAGCAGCCCAGGGTATGCAAAAATATCCACGAAGGCAGCAAGGGCTAGACTTTTCTATCTGAGGGGAAAATAAGGAAACACATGCTTTCTGAGGATAACTTTCTCTTTTACTTCTACTTAAGAAATCTATTTCTGAAAATCTTCCTATCTCCACACAGCTACATTCTTTACACACAGCTATATATTACCATGTATATATATGTATGTATACACATACATCTCTTTCGGGTAGCTCTATATTTCTATATACAGTTACATCTCTTTTATATAGTTCCACATCTCTCCTCTACACACATTTCTTCTCTCTACTCTGCTACATTCCTTCACACACTACTAGGTCATTCACTCACTCTTTACTCATTCACTCACTTACTCACTCTCCTCTACGTACACATCTCTCCCCTACATCTCTTTTCTATATAGCTACACAAGATCTCTCTTCTGCATTGCTACTCATCTTCTCCCCAGCTCTCGCTGCACACATCTCCTACTCTCTCAGCACACACACACCTCACACACATACTCACTCACACACATACTCACTCACACATTCACTCCTCAACAGCTAAACTCTGGACAATTAGATGTTATATTTTCAGGGCCCAAACCATTCTCGTTTCTCAGGCTAGGGAGGTCACACTGACTGGCCATTGAGTAATGCTTGGCTGTGCACATAGCAGTTGACTGAGCCTTGAGCCTCATATCATTAGGAATACATGCAGAAAGCCAACTGCTGCAAGAACGTTATGTCTTAATGTTGTCAACCTGACTTTGGTTTAACAGACACTTGGGAACTTGTCCTTGAGTAGTCTCTGCAAGGGCAGCTAGTTTGTTTTGAATTTGTTTTGAGGTCTAGCTAAATGTGTGAAAAACTGTCTTTGTGACTGAGAATACTGTTACTTTCCTGTGTCAGTTATGAAAAATATTCTAGTATTATTTCCATTTATCAGAATTATACAGCTTAAGTAGAAAACATCTTCATGGCCATCCACAGCTTTATGTGTGCCCAAAAGATGTAAGACACACTACTGATGGGCTGTGGAAGGAACCTCACAGCTGTTCTTTTTTAGGGAAGAAATGTAGTGGCACATGAAAAAAATTACTGACAGAAGCAACCACTTACAGTCAGTGACCCCACAGCCTTGCCAAGTGGGGCTTCCCATCAGGGAGTTATTCATCTGGTGGGTCAACCTGTTAAATACTAGTTGTCACCTGCTGTATGCTCCCATGACCCTCAGCAATTAGTCAACATTGAGGGAACATCTTTGAGTAAGGGGCATTAGAGACAATAATAAGCTTGGATATTAAAGATAATTGCTGCTCATAATAACAGAGGCAGTAAGGGGTAAGAACTTTCTAACTATCAAAGAAATTTAAAGTAATTTTCAAAAATTGAATAATAGCCACTATAGTTTTCAAATTTTTCTATTTTTTTTGAAAACTGGCATTCAATAAGTTATAGGTAAATTCAATTGCTATAAATGACAATATTTACTATCTAGAATTCTTATGTCAATATACATATTATGTGTTGAAAGCACATAGGTAGATAAGATTCTTATTTCTGCTTTGTTTATCCATTAGCTGCTAAGAAACACAACTGTACATAGGCTCAAGGAATCTCAGGTCTCTTAGAAACAGCAAACAACCGATTCATATGATTACAGGCAGGCAATGTGCCAAATGCTTACTTTCAGTATAATTCTAAGTCAGAAATAAATAAATAGAACAGTGTATTGTCAGGGTAAAATGTGGTAAACAAGTTTTTAACAACAGCATACTTCAGATGCTTACATCTGTATACATACTTAATGGCATATAATTTTATTTGCATATAGAGCGTTGAGTTTCCACTTTTATGTATTCCAAGCCTAAACAAAGCCAACTAATCAATTATATTAGTAATTAGCATATGCTTTGAGGGTGAATTTTCACGTATCTATTTCTATTAAAAGGCAGATACTGAAACGGTATTATTTAAAGATTGTCCTCTTTACAAAAGAGTTTTCCTTCTTTGGCATCAGTAAAAATACCCAGACGTTGTCCATCAGTGCCAGCATCACTAACAGCATCACCTAATGCTTGTGACAAGCAAACTTTAATGGCCATAAGAAGATCTTATGGTTAATAATAACCCAGAGGGGAAAATTTTTTTCTCTTTTTTTTTTTCTGTTTCCTTTTTATCCTGGTAGTAAAGAGTATTTGAAAACATTTGGCTTTCTGCTGTGGGATATTTGATCACATTGTGAACTCTGAGTTTGCTCTTGTATTAATTAAATAAAATCAACCTTGGTTCAGAAGGCAGAATCAGCCAGTTGACCAGAATTAGCCATAGAGAGTCTGAAGGAGCCAAGAATATGGATAGAGAGATGGACAGAAAGGAGTAGGGAGGGACTTGGAGTTTCACACTTTCTTTTTGATTTGGGATGTGGAGAAACACATGTCTCTTGCTGGGTCTCCAGCCAAGAAGGAAGATCAGCTGGTTGCTTCTCAGTCTCTCTGATGTAGCAGGTTTTCACCTCTACATTTGACTCCTGAGTTTTTGTTGGCAAATAGAATGATAGGGACTTAGTTTAAATCTACATGTCCATGGCTGAGCCAGGGCTGAGGGACTGGAAGTCCCTCCAGGCCAGGACCTGAGTGGCCAGTGGGACACTGACTGTGGGGTGTGGGGTAGCAGAGGGTAATTAAAATATCAGTAGATCCTTGTGCAGCTACTAAGTCAACAGAAAAACAACAGCTTTCCTAAAGGCCCTGATCAAAATGAGATAAAGCTAAAATTCACAATGTCATGTCAGTTTAGGTACCTATTCAAACTGTTACTTAACCACCAGAATAAAAGAAATTAGAAAAAAATAGTTCAATTATTTACTTCTTCCTTCTCTCTCTAAATCAGCCTTTTTTTGAGGACTGCATTTGCTATGAATATAGGACAAAACCATTTATTTGGGGTGGTGACTTACAGTTTCTGAGGTTCAGTCCATTATCATCATGGTGGGGAACATGGCGGCATGCAGGCAGACACGGTGCTGGCTGCATCTTGATCAGAAGGCAACAGGAAGTTGATTGAAAGTCATACATAGGGAAGCTTGAGCAAAAGAGACCTCAAAGACCACCTCCACAATGACACATTTCCTCCAACAAGGCCATACCTACCTTAACAAAGCCACACTGCCTAACAGTACCACAGTCCCTATGAGCTTATGGGGGCCAATTACATTCAAACTACCACAGAAGAAGAGAAGAAAAGAAAAGAAATAAAACACGAGAAAGTTTGCTAAAACTTCCATGAATCCTTTCCCATCTGAGTATTAAATTGAAAAAATATTTACCATTTCAATTTCATAACTGCTTCTAGCCTATTCATTTCATTTATCCTATTTTTTTTTATCTCACCAAGAAAGATATCCATTCCCTCTGAGTATTTCTTTATACTGAGAACAGAGCTTCCTGCTAAATATCCCTGGTCTGAGTTTACTTCCTCATTTTAGAGAAAATTTTGGAAACACTGATTTCTAATAATGAGGAAGCTCCAGTAGATTTCTAGTACACATCATACACAAAGGCCTCCTGATGGGGCAAAAGCCAAATGGATTAGTAAAGCTGAAAATTCTTACACTAATAGAAAAATATATAGGAAAACTTTCTCTTAGCCTGCAGGTCAATACAAAATTAAATATAAATTAAAATGCTAAACTCATGAAGAAAATATACAGTAGTCTCCTTTATTCATGATCCCCCCCCCCATTTTATTATCTGTGGTCAACTGAGGCCTGGAATATTAAGTGGAATACTGTAGAAATGAAATATACATTTTTATGAATTTTGAATTTTACACTTTCCTTGTTGAATAATGAAATATAATACTGCTGGTCTCTGTCCTGACTAGGGTGTCAACCACCCCTCTGTTGAGTGCACAGCACCCTGGAGAAGGCATGCACCAGTTAGTCATTCAATAGCCATCATCATTATGAGATATAGTGCCATGGATTAAAGTGTTTGTGCTTAACCAACTCTCATTTTACTTAATAACAGAATAAGAGTAAAGACTGGTAATTTCATTAGAATATATTGCAATAACTGATCTATTGTTACCTTTATTGTTACTCTGATATAGTTACTACTATAAAATACATTGATTATAGTTACAGATGTATAAGGAAAAAGCATAGAATCCTGGGGTTTTTGTTTGTTTGTTTGTTTGTTTTTTGTTTTTGTTTTTTGAGACAGGGTTTTTCTGTGTAGCTTTGGCGAATTTCCTGGAACTCACTTGGTAGCCCAGGCTGGCCTCGAACTCACAGAGATCCGCCAGCCTCTGCCTCCCGAGTGCTGGGATTAAAGGTGTGCGCCACCACCGCTCGGCAAATCCTGGGTTTTGTATTACTTGTGCTCTTAGGCATCCAGTGAGATCTTGAAATTTATCTCCTGTGCATATAGGGGACTACTCAGATTGATGGATTTGACAGAAGTCTCGTTAAAAGAATTCTTTTCAATGGATCATCAAAGATAGGATGAACAAATTAGAAAAATATTTTAAATACTATAAATTAGCTAAACTTAAATATCTAAACTACACAAGTCAAATTAAATAGTATTGAAAGTCAAATCTGGATTATCATGCATATAAAGAATCAATCAGCCCATAACTTTAAAAAAATGGATACAAAGTAGAGGTAAGGCAGCTATTCATGAGATGTAGGGAGGTGGATTCTCCACATGCTGCTGAGAACAGTGTACACTGACCACTACAGCACTGCAGAGAACAATACNGCCATAATTAGTGGAAATAAATATGACCTGGTAATCTGTCCCAGGGATACATCCAAGAGGAACTCGAGCCCAGGTTCATAAGGGGACATGCACAAAGATGTCCATTGTAGCAGCAAGTTAGAGGCAACTGACTGTTCTTCACTACTGGAACGGGAAGGCCAAGTGTGATGCATGCATCAGTAATTTACTAACCATCATTCAGAAGTAGCAACTCAGTATTACATACTTGTGAATCTCTGGACATACATTAAAAATTTTAATTAAAAACTAAAATCAAACCTGGGAGTAGTGATGAATACGTATAAACATATAATCCTAGCACTTGGAAGACTCAGTCAAGAGGACTATATGTTCAAGGCCAGCCTCAGCCACATAGTAATTACAGGCCAGACAGGGCTCCACAAGACATTGTCTCAAAAAAAAAATAAAAATAAAAAAATTATAAGTAAACAGAGTTCTATAGTAAAATGTTGTTTACATACATTAAAATTATAAACACATAAAACAGCATCATTAATGTTGGAAGAGAAAACACACACACAGGTTTCTATGACTCCAGAGCAGTGGTTCTCAACTTTCCTGACACTGTGACCCTTTAATATAGTTCCTCACGTTGCTGTGACCCCAGCCATAAAATTATTTTCATTGCAACTTCAAAAGTGTAATTTTGATACTGTTGTGAACTGGAATGTAAATATCTGTTTTTTTCTGATAGTCACTGGGGATCACGACCCACTGTTTGAGAACCACTGCCTTAGAGCCTTGATGCAGTATAACAGTGTCTGTAGTGAGGGTACTTCAACACAGTTAAAAAGAGAATGAAAGACAAGATTACAAAATTTTTAGATAGATATATTAGAATATGGAGTTAATTAAGTTCCTTGTACCTGACATTAAAAAAAATATATATATATATATTCTATTGCCTGAACTACTGGAAAAATACTGTACAATAATAAACATGTATACAAGCACTGTCCTGGTTTCTTTATTCTTTCCCAGAATGTGCCAGGCTGACATGGTATTCTTAACAAGTCTTATACCATTATGTTTTTGGTGGTCCCTACCTCTCCAATGATACTCTTCAAGATACAATTTAATTCCTGCCTCTTACAAATCTTTTAAATATTTCCATTCTCATAAGTATCTGAAACAAATTGCTTCTAGAAGTTGTTCCATGACATCTAAGACTTAGCTCTGCACCATGTCTTATACAGGACTCCCTCTACTTGGTATGAACTTCCTAGAGATCAGAGAGATATATTTGAAACTTCCTGCCGTGCCTAGAGTACTGGTGTGCACACAGGGAGATCCCAATGAACATCTAATAGATTTGCAGGAGCAACTTAAAATCTATTTGAAGTTCTGACTGCAAGAGACTGATAGGTGGGATCCTACTAGGAGGTTGAAAAATGTACTGTTTCCTGTGTAGAAATACATTAGAAAGTAGAAGAGAGTGGAAGATACTTTCCTGTTAACAAACTGTTAACAGAGAGGCACTGAGGAGGATGTAGCTGTGCATCAGCAGAAAGAGATGAAGCCGGCTTTAGGCTGCTCATTATCAAAACTTCCTTTCTTATTTGGTGTTTTCTTGCCTAGGATGCCCTTTTCCTCAACAAATTCCCATCTCTTACAGTATACTTTTCATTCTTGATTATTCAACACATAATCAACCATTTCTACTTTTTCCCTGAACATTTAATGGATTTTGCCTTTTCCTTCAGTCTAAAAAAAATAACTAAAAAAAAAAACTTACCTAGTTCAAAATTAGCATCTTCAGTCTACAACAGCCCCTTCCCTACACTTTTAAGTACCATGTTTCTTTTGATTTAATAGTGAAATATATCATTTGCTTATGATTGCCTAATGTATATATTATTTTCTGAATATCAAACTGCAAGTCATTCACTGTGTTGCCAAGGATGAGAGAAATGCCCTCCACAGTGAAGCTGATTAAACTGAGCCCTGTTTTCTCACTAAGATTTAGAATCTCATTCAGCTGCACTGTGCAAACGATCTAACTGAGAACCAAAGGCTGGCTTTTGAAAAGGAACTTGAACTTTGTGTGAGATCCAACAAAAAGCTGAAGCTTCCAAACACAAAGCCATGTGTAGCTGACTTAGTTCCACGGAAGCTGAAGAAGGACAGTGTAACAGCTCCAGTGAACAGAAGGGAACACAATATGAAGTGACCAAATCATAGGTTTGTAGTAATAAAACATAGTAGAATATCTATTTCATCTACTTCCTACTTTGGAGGTCTGGATCAGGTCAGACACATGTTTCTCTAACTTAGTTTCCCCTTTCGTGTGGTAAGAAAATGAGAAAAGTCTCATTATAACTACTTATAACATCACTTGGTAGCTAAAATAGTATACAGATTACAGCCCAGAATCATAATAGAAAAAAACTGAGACATTTACTTTTGTATCTAGCTAGTAGAAAAGTGAGCCTGAAGCCTAAAAGGTAATCAATAAATGTTTGCTAAATGAATGCATGAGGAAAAAGCAATGGGTTACAGAGATGTTAGATCAGAGATGTGTGCCAAGAAGAAAGATGTTCACAGTACAGGCTTTTAGGGGGCAGGGAAAAGAACATAGGCAATCAGAGAGGAATGTGTCTTCTTTAAGTTGGAGCTGGTACCAGGGGATAGCTGCAGGAGGCAAGATGGCTGTAACATAAAAGGGTTGGGAGTCCAGCACTACAGACAAGACTAGCAAACATGATTTTAGAATTAAGATCCACTATAGAAATGCCTATCCAAATGCATATTAAGCAACATGTCTGAATGTTTGAGTTCTTATTTGCTGCAGGAAGGAGACAAGGCAGGAGAGACAGATACCTAGGATATCATGGTAGGCTTCAGTATTATACCCAGCAGAGACTGAATCCAAGCTCTACTATTCATTCTGGCACAAATATTGACAAAACACTGAGACATCTAGAAGATTAAGATTTTAATTTTGAAAACTGAAGATTGTAGGATGTACTCTGTAGACTTGTTTTGCCGATTGAATGTATGAATATATGAGGCATAAAACATACTTCACATGCTATATGGTTTTTTCCTTTTTATTGTTAATGTGCTGTATGGTGATGAGTATAAGTACAGGTGTGCATGTGCCATAGCTCTCATGTGTGGAGGTCAGAGGACAACCTAGGAGTTGGTTCTCTCCACTGTGGGCTCTGAAGAGTTTGTACACAAAGTGCTTTTACCTAAGTTGACTGGCCTGCCTCACAATGTACTTTGTTGTTGTTGTTACTATTTTTATTATTGTTATTGATGTTACTGTAGATTTTATGACCAATAAGGTTTGTATCCAATCACCTAAATATTTGTCTTAACTTCAGGTGAAATACTTGCAATTTACAAAGTAAGTGGCTTCTTTAATTTTATAATTTCTTTATGTGTATTTTCCCCCTTTTACCATTCTTGTAAAAGCTGCTCCAACCCCATCTGATTTTGTTTTAGAAGCACGGAGGAAAAAAAGCCACTCTACAGTCAGTATAGGCTAGCTAAGTTGCTTGTGTGGCGGTCATCAGGCTGTCCTGGCTTAGAGGAAGGGCCAGAGCAGAACCAGGGAAGGACTCGGAAGACAATTCCCGAATGGGAGTTTTCCTGCATATTTCTATACAAGAGAGGGACTCTACTGCTTTCAAATGCACTTTGAGCATCTTCTCAAAGACAAGACTCCTTGGGATTTACTTGTTTAAACAAAACCCAAGAGTTCTTGGTTTGTTAAATGTATACAGAATTAAGATAGGATAACTTTTGAATTAGAAAGATCAGTAAGACAATAATGTAAGATTTGTAAAGGACAAAATAATAGTGGTAACTTACCAATGCATACCTTGGAATCAGCAAACATTAGGGTTTATTATTGCTAAGCAAAATTTTCAAAGAGCTATAGTCTGGGGGGAAAGGTGTTAAATCGTGAAGCAAAACCATTAAAATGGTTGGAGTTCCTTCTGAGTGTTCTTCATCCCCACGTTTTGATTCTAACAGAAACAGGCCTCCTTGTGCCTCTGGTAGGCTGGCTTCCCAGTTTAAACTCCTCAGTACAGCGTCATTTTGATGAGATGTAGAACTTGGTTAGTTCTAAGGAGAGCCCACTGAGTGCAAGTGCAGGGCTGGGCAGAGGAAGATTGTGTGAGTGCAAAAGTTTCACTTCTAATTTTGGGCCCAACTTTTAATGCTGAGGAAATTGTTTTCAAAGTTTAGCAAGTCTCAGTTCCACAAACCCAGACAGAAATAAATCCATCTAGGAGACATTGTGTCTGTAAAAAAAAAAGAGGGGTGGGGGTGGGGGAGCTGTGTCTGCAGAGCAAGTCTGGGGGATGTTTGACTAAAAAGGAGGATGTGAGACCTAGGTTCCTTTAGATTGCTTACAAGAGCCACTCCGTTCCTAGCGACCTCAAAAAGACATCCTTGTATTGACTGGAGACGAGGAGCTCCTGAGGTGCTGAGGTATTCTAAGCAGGAAAACAAGGTGGGCGGGTAAATGCTGCTGGAGTGGAACAAAGGCGTGGCAGGATCTCAGGACGCCCTGAGAAGCAGCTGCAGCTCCCACCGAGGGCTGCTGGAAAAACCTTGGCGAAGGGAGCGTTCACCCTGGAGACCGCAGGAGGCGCGGCCCCGCCCTCCGTAGCCCCGCCCCACCCAGCGTGGACCAATAGGAGAGCTGGATGTTAGCGTGTGGGAGGTGCGGCTGGGTTGCTACAGCCAGAGCTGGGCGGTGGCGGCGGGCGCTACCGGAGGAGCCTGAGGCGGTGCGCCATGGAGGGGCTGGAAGGTGAGATGCCAGGGGATGCGGCCGCGGGGCTCGAGCGGGTCGGAGCGACGGGGGCCGGGACTCCCGGGGCGAGTGCTGCCGGACGGCACCGCGGCGAGATTCCCCGCGCCCGCGGAGGCCGGGGCCGGAGCGGTGACCGCGGGCTGCCAGCCGCGCACGGTCCTCGGCTTCCCCGCGGGGTCGGAGCCCCTCGTCCTCTCTCCTCCAAGGCTTTCCACCATTTTCTGGTCCTTCCCGACCCCCGAGTTTCCTATGGGGAGTCAGCGTCTCTGGTCAGGTTTTATTTGCAAACTGTATTCTCGGTTAAGATTTGCGACGTCCGGGTCGCCAGCCCCTGATGGCCCCTCGGGACTCGCCCCGCCCCATGCGAGCTCCCGGTACACACCTTGGACTTTCCTAGGTAGCCTTCCTTCCGTTTCTACCGCATCTTGGTCGGAGAGATGCCAGAGCATCTCCAAGGAAGTGTCCCTCCCTGGCCAGCTCTACACCGGGAACAATAGCTCCAGCTTGATGGTTTATTCACGAGAACTGACTAGGGAAGAGCCAGCTTCGGTTCCTTATCTAAGCTTTTTCCTAGTGGTGTAACCATGGCTTCAGATTTTGCTTTGTTCCCATTTCTTTCACTTTTTCTCCCTTTTCATCCATTTTAATCCCGTGTGAGGACAACATTCGCTTAAAAACAAAGGGAGGGAAGAAAACAAAACAACAACAACAAAAACAACCTAGCAGTGGTAACAACAGCTTTAAGATTAAAAAACGACAGTAAACACTTCTGATAAACAAGCTTTCAGAATTTCTGGATCCTGTTCTTTTTTCTTATTTAAAAAACATATTCCACCACTTAACGTACTTGGAATGAGCAGGGGCACCGAGCCCTTCATTTTCTTGTATTATAGATAGTTATTTCAGGACGTGTTATGAAGTGAAAAGTGGTAACTGATAACTTTTTTTTTCAGTGACTTAAGTGCACCAGAAAGAAAATGCAATAATATGATTATGAATTTTATTTCATAGTTTTTTTTTGCAGTGAAGCCCTCCCCAAACACCTTGAAGGTGTTAAAGAATTCCAGTTGACCACATATGGGCCCAGTTACAGTTTACTATTATTACCTGTGAAGGTCTTGGTGTACCATTCAACTTTACGTGAAATGAGAAATTGTAAAGCCTTCCTTTCAAAAATCTCTTTTGGGAGACTCCTGCAGGCAGCCTATTTTAATTATTTAAAACTATACTGGTGTAGAGACTAGAAAACAGGGTTGAAACATGGGTTCCAGAATTTTTATAATGTTATCATATGCATGGAGAGTGTTTTAGAAGACTTCCCAGATTTTTACTGATCAACATTTACAGTGAAAGAAATAGTCACCCAATGTTTCACTTACTTGTCATATGTATGAAAAGAATAAAAGTAGCTAAAGCTCTATCCATTCTAAGAATCTTTACATTTTAAGCTGTTGCAATCTAAGTCAGGAATTTTGGAAATATAATTGAAAACTATCATGATATTCAGTCGTGTGTGTGTGTGTGTGTGTGTGTGTGTGTGTAGAATATATGGATCCTGGTGTAATATGGAATGAGCATGACTTTAGAGTCTGGTTTATGTCAAACAGTACCAACCCTTTAACTCTGATTTTTTTTTTCTAACAAAATAAGATGCCATCATTAAATGTGTTTAATTGTAATGAATTAGGTTGAAATATAAGAAAATAGTTCTTTTTGTCTGACAGAACAGCTAAATATTGGCAATTTCAAGTAGTTCAACATAATAAAAGCTCAGAGTGTTCTGTTGAATGGAAAACCGTGCGCTTTTTTTGGCTTCAACCCCACCCCACCCCCACCTTCCTTAAAAAAAATGTCAGTTCCTATTACATCACATTTTGCAGAGTTCATTAATTTATTCACCCACGTTTTCACTTAGTAAGTTATTTGATAGCTTTTCTCTGTATTGGAATTTATAAGACAATGTATAGCATAAAATGTTCGTTTGTTTACTGTATCTTTGTCATTTAGCAAAAATAGTCTTTGACATTTGACTCACATTTCTAGTTGAAAGTGGTTAATGAGCTCTTGAAAAAGTTCTTTCAAAGGTATTTTTACCCTTTTAAAGTAAATGTTTGTTGCTTACATATAAATCATATACCATTTATGTTATTTTTGCTCTTCTGTGACTTTTATGTCTCTGGAATTGTCACAAAGTGAATTATTAAATTGCATGCTGTATTTGAAACCAATGTTGTTATAATTTGGTATAATCCATAGCAGAACTTTTGCATGACTTGAGTAATTAGAGAAAAGCCTTTAATCTCTTTTTATGTGAAAGTTGTATCCTGGATGTACCTAAGGAGTATAAAAGTCATTTTAGAGCTGGGGACTTCTAATCTCTCACAAGTTATATCATCTGAAAGATTAAGGTGATAAAATCTAAGATTTCATCCTTACATACAGTATTGTCATTGCCTTTTTAACATCCTAAGATATGGCTATAACAATTATGGCAGACATAAGGCAGGCCATTCCTCTTCTGGACGGCTGCATTTATTATCTTAGTATTGCTCTTCTGTATTGTAACACCTACCTAGTGGAAGTCTGTGGTGGTATTTTATCTATGTCCCCCAATAAAATTTATCTGAGGATCAGAGGAACAAGGTCAGCTGCTAGCCTTGCACAATTAGCACACGCCCTTAATCCTGTCACTTAGCAAGCAGGGTCTGTCTGGATCCCTGCGAGTTCCAGGTTACACTAAGAACAGTCAAGCATGGAGACACACGCCTTTAATTCCAGCATCAACCATAGAATTCTGGAGGTCTATACAGACAGGCAGGAAGTGACAGATGGGCGACAGGAGGAAGTGATGTAGCTAGGCTGAAAGAGCCAATGGGAGAACAGAACAGAAAGGGATATAGATGTGGAGGTATAAGGAATTGGGACACTCTCCATTTGGGAGTGGTGGTGGCAGTCTAAGGTGAGGCTGGTAGCTGCTCCTAATTCCTCTGATCTCTTGTCAGACTTTCACCCCTATCTCTGCCTATGTGTTTTATTTAAAACACATTTATTTACATTCTGTCTTACAGAAACTGCCATCATGCTTTGTTAATGCTTCTCTTTTGTTTTAACTTAGCATAAATGTGTACTGGTTTACTGAATAACTGTTCATCTTTGTTAGTAGCATTCATTTATTTGTCGTTGTGGTTTTGATTGATGCTGAGTTGGAATTCAGGTATTTTAATGGCCAGAAAGGTTCAAAGAAACTTTCATCTAAACTTTTGTTTTCTTTTTCTTGTTGTCTTTTTTATTTTTTCTCCATGATTTGGGAATGTACATTTTTTGAAAATTTATTTTTNTGTATGAGTGTTTGGCTTACATGTGTATGTATGTGTACCATGTCTGTGCCTAGTGCTGACAGAGGTCAAAAAGAGGCATCAAATCCCCTGGAACTATAGTTAATGACAGTTGCGAGCCCCCATGTTGATATTGGGATCAGAANCCTAGGTCCTTTGCAAGAATAGCACATACTCTTAATAGTTTTCCATCTCTCTAATCCACAATTTGGGCATATTATTCAAATCAGAATCTCAGTTATCTCAGCTATAAAAAGCAAAGCTATTAAACATTAAACCACACTGACTACATTAAGTATTAAACATGCACAGAAAAAACATTAGCTAACTGTCAAGTGCATTGAAGTACATATTTATTCAATGGATAAAGACTAAGGAAGCATGTTAGATGCTTAAGAGTATTCAGTTATAGCCAAAACATAACATGCCATCTCTCCTGACCTATCAGGTGAGGCCCAAATAACTGTGCCCAAGATAGACTAGGACAAAAGCAGAGACCTCAAATGCATATATATGGTGAAGACTAAAACTATGGCAAATGTAGAGGGAAGTCAAAGGGAGGGTAAATTTGCAAGATAGTTCTGAGATTGGAAATGAGCTATGACTTTTTGGTGCAAGAGAGAAGAAAGATTCATGACTTAATGACTTTGGCTTGAAATGTGTTTGTGTAGTACTTGGGAGTATCAGATTTAAAATAAACAAACCTCACAGTTAACTTGGAAATTATTTACCTGAAAATTTTAGTGGTTATCACTAGCAAGAGGGGGCCATTGCCTAGGCGAATCATACTTAACAAAGTGAGAAAAGAAAGTACTTAACAAAATNGCTTGTTTCGGGGTTAAGTAGAATGGGAAATTGGGTGGACGGAGTTTTTAGAGAAGTTTTAAAACTTGCCAAAAAGGAATATGGGGAAGAAACTAATACTTATGAAGAAACAAATGAGCTAGAAGAAGCTTATAGTATCTGGGTGTGGGTAGGAAATCTAGTACTAACCTGCCAAATCCTGCTTAGGTGGTGAAACCTGGGGAATTCAGGATTGGGAAGAAATACAGAAGCCTAAAGAGGAAGAACATTAAAGGTCAAAAGATTTATGGACAGGACCTCGTGCTATGGAAAAGCCTAGTCAAGGAGGGTGCAAAAGAGACAGTTAAACATGACAGTTAGTAGATTGATGGTGAGTAGTTACCTCCCATTTCTTGGTCTCTGTTACTATTAGTTTTCCCTGATCTTGTGTACTTCCCAAAGATAGCCTTGGCTACCTTCTTTTCCATATTCTTTTTTTTTTCCTTTCTTCGTCTTTGGTTAATCCCCTGACATTTTATTTGTTTCTACTTACTTTTCTCCCTAGTATTTGAAGAGTAGGGTCTCTATACGATTAGGGTTTTTGTTTTTATTTTATTTCATTTTATTCTTTTGCCTTTAGCTGCATATGTCTTAGAACATTTTATCTAATGTAGCAAAATCAGTCAGTATTTGTTGAATCAAGTAAGAGGCCTGTTTTAATTTAGCNGATAGGCTTAGAAAGTGTGCCTGTAATCATGTAGGGAGTGAGTGAGAGAGAGAGACTAACCAAGTAGCATCAATATTTGAATATATACTACTCGGGACATTGGTCGTAAATATTTTTTTGGGTGTAAAACAATTTCTGATGAAATGAGTGTAAGAAAATACCAGAACTCTACATCTTTTTTTTCTTAATTGAGGAAGTAAGAAAACTCATTTAACTTGGTTTAATACAACATTCCATAAATATTTGCCCATGTAATAAGGAATTTGAGAATGATTTATGAAAGGAGAAACAGGTTTCTGTTCAGACTGGGTAGAGAGGGAAATAAAACTAGGAAGGAACTTGGAGCAGTGTCTCTGTGTCTGCCACATCCCTTTTCAGGTCCTCAGTGGATGCCTGGAACCAGCGTCAGGCCTATAGGTGCTATGATCTTCCATGTATGCACTTAACAATGAAAAAATTTAGGTTGTATGTTAGACATACTAAGAGATTGACAATAACTGACAATAAATTGAATAATTATATTCTGACATTAACTATGAAGATGTGGCTTTGAGAGAACATGTCAAGATAAATGTCAGTTTCTTGGATTGTAGTTTACTAGGTCAATGAAACTGCTACAAAAGGAACCCTGGGTTAAGAAAAGAAGTCAAAATTATTCTGAGATACGATATTGATTGAGAGAGAGCTAGAAATCTAGAGAGAGCTTGAATGTTTTAAGAAAATTTTAATCTTTTAAATTATATTTATTAATCCAAAGTCAGATAATTCAAGAGGTGTGGAGAGTGAAGGTTATGCATAGAATACAGTAAGTGTATATGGAGAAGTCTAAAATGATTTGAGAAGGGAAATCTTAAGACATTTTGGGCCGGGCGGTGGT
>LZPO01118154.1:17581-28335 GCA_001675575.1 Neotoma lepida | reverse complement strand
TGACTGTTGAATGAAAAGTTCTTTATTCAGTAATTTGTTTCCTTCTTCCTTGGACCAAGGAGAGACTAAATAGAAACCTGATTTAGTCTAGGCTTCTCCTCTGTTTGCCATGTTTTCTTTCCCTGAACTCCGTCTTCTACCTTCTTCCTGTATTCACATTCCACATTTGCTTCCACATTCAGCGGAAACCTTTTCCTTTGAGGCCTTTTCTGTGTACTCTTGGCCTTGGTGAACATCCTTATTCTTGTCAGCTATTTTTGTCTATGTAGCCTCGCTCTAGCCATTAACTATGGGTGATTTCCTGCATCTGCAAGGTTTCTCTTAATGGTTTCTTGCTCTTACTTCTTGTTCTTTTCAATCTTCTTTTTTTTTGTCTCTTCCAGTATATAGGAAGCACTTCCTTTGAGACTGAAAAGTGCATTACTGCATCTCTTAATTTGTCTTTCCAGGCAAGTCTGGGTCAATATCTTACACACATTAAAAAAAAAATCAATGCAAGTGTTTTCCATCTCTTTGATAGGACCTAGAGATGCATGGTGAAAACACAAGCACAAGCAAACAATAAATAACAATAACAAAAAGTTCTTGTTAACGTCATTTGGAATTATAACCTCTATGAGATCACATACATATTCTTTATCTCATCTTCTGTTACTTGTGCCTGTTACAGAAGTANATGATAACTTTGGGAGGCAGGCATAGCTTTACAATGCAACACATCTAGCCCACTTTGTTAATTTTAACAAAGCNTAATGTAAAAGCNTTTTTTGGTACTCAAGTGTAGACTTTTAAAAGTGATTCAAAATTACACTAAGTATTCACACAAATTTTGCCTTCTAGTGTAACAAACCTATCTTACAAATTAAAGGTCAGAGGCCATGCTAATACTCTCAGTCCATTTCATGTCTTATGAGGATGAAATTTACCGATGTTTTAAATTCCCCCGGGGCACATGATCTGCACCTATTTTCAGCCCTCAGCTCCTCACTCATCATTGTTTAAAAATAGATCAGTTCTGAACTTTGGAGACTGGCTTAGAAGGGCATTAGCCTCTTTCTTGACTCTTAGGTTTGCCATTCTGGTCCAGTGGAATCAGGGTTAGACAGATCATGCTAAAAATAGACCTTCTTCTCTATATGCATTCCAACAAGCACTCATAAGCAAGGGGTAGAGTTCAATGAATATTTCTAATTAGGTTTTATTTTGAAATATACCACTGGCATTTACTAAAGCACATGCCAGTCTTGTGATCTTAATATTTCAGTGTCAAGTTTTGATGCTTGGGGCATTGCCTCCAGAGAGCTGCAAGCTGAAATGAAGGGAGAGCTATTAGCAGATTGTTTGAATAACTTCCAAAAGAAATGGGACATACAATAAGGTCTAGTTCAGTGTCTCCGGCATGTTGTCCTAATACTTTGAATCGCCCTTTTAGTACTTTACATGTAGTTAATTACACTTGATTTCTTTCAAATATGTCTTTCACTAAACTATAAAAGCCACTAAGGCTACAATGATAGGCTAGTCTGCACTGAATTACTTACAACTATTTAATTATTTTTAAAACATGTTTGCTATGTACTGGACACTTTCCTGATCTTTTACATATTTTACCTTCTTAGTTTTAATAGCACCCTAATGAGCTTTATCAACCTTTGCATTTAAAAACGAGGGAAAGAATGGCAAATAAATTAAGAAATAGCTTGAAAACACCCATTTAGTTAGTGCTGGCTAGTGGTATGATACTGTACTGTCGATCATGGTTCTAATCTGCCTATCAGAAGCTTGTGTTCATTCACTATTTCTTATCGAGAGGGAAGAGCACATATAATTACCAGTGCCACCAAAGGATTAAGACTATCTAAAACAAAGAAAGCTGGCATATGTCTGGATATCTGGAAGAGTGTGGGAGTGCCTAAGATTCAAGATGCCCAAGTTAGCAAGCACATAATTTTGACTAGACATACCCACAAAGAACCAAGATTATAGGCAGGAGAAATGGTGAAGACATCACAATATAAATTTCCTGATTTAAGATAGCAATTTTCTGGGTACCATCTTAAAGAATTTTAGAAAATTGTACTTGTTCTTCTACTTTGAACCACACTATGTGAGATCACAGTGAATTGAAGGGTGCTTTTAAGACACATTTATAATCATTTCATTCCCACAAGAGGGAAGATTTGGCTAGAGCTCAGTGTTCAGGTTCTGAGGCTTAGCCAGTGCTGAATTGACAAGAACCTCATTCCAATGTGAATCTCCAATGTCCTGATGTATCACTACCTGGATTTGGATGGGCCAATCAGCAACAATTGCTTGATGATTCATTGAGCATTTTCTGTGCAGATTTGGATGTCNATTACAGTAGTTAATTTGGGCTGATGTGGATAGAAGCANCACAGACTTCCCGGCTTAAAAAACAGTATACATTTATTTACCAAGCTCGAAAGTGTGAAAAGTCTAAGATCAAAGTACCAGCAGTTGGAGTTTGCTTAGGGTATTCTTGCCTATATACAGACATCTTTTAAGCATGTGCCCATATGACAGTATAAACAAGAAGTATATGAGACCCCTTTAATAAGGACAGTAATCTCATCCACAAACATTATACTGTCATGGCAAAATCAACACTCAAACCGTCAGTTACCATCATCTGAATTTGGTGGAAGAGTGATATAGTATCTTTCATATATTCCATGAATGCTACTGGGTTATAGTAAGCAGAAAGAATATTCACATACCTTCCATAATGTGCTCCATTGACAGTCACACCCCACCCCTATTCTTTAACTCTTTGTTAAACAACTAACACAAAGCACATAGAAAGTTAGAATATAAAATGACTGCAAATAAAACAGAAGTACCTGGCATACAGTGCACATATTGCAAGCACAATTACAAATAAATACAAAGATGGCAGCATATTTTTGCAAATAGTGAGGAAAAGTATATTGGCCATGGTCAAATATACAATGATATTAAGCTTTGAGAATGAAGCTTGTCATGCCAAGAGGTGCTGTTCTCACTCCTCCAAGTGCCACTGTTTTATAGATAAAATTCTCCAGCTACACTAATAATCAATGATTCTCCGAGATGAGTTGTCATGTATGTGATCCATATTTATTTGCACTTATTTATGTAATAATTAATTAATATAAGTTATATGTAGGATTAGGGAGGGTGCAGAAATCAAGAAAGACAAGGTCCTTTTTCTAAAACTCATTGTGTGACAGAGCAGACAATGTGCACACAGCAAATGTGATGAGAACAGTTACAGAGGAGCTAATCTGGATGAATTGCCCAGGGGAGGAATCTTTGATAAATTAGCATTAATATCGAGACTTGAACAATATGCATGAGCCAATTATTTGTTAAAGGTTTCAGCAAGTAATCTCTAATGTATAGCAAAGATAAATCACCTAATTTCTGCTATGATTGAACATTTCTTCAAAACGTGTTTGGATTTTTTTAGAATCAGATTTTATTTCAGTAATGACTAACACTATTGTTCTAATTTGATTTCTGCTGTTATGATAAAATACTCTGGCCAAAAGTGACTTGAGGACAAAAGGGTTTATCTGGTTTATACTTTCAAGTCACAGTCCATCATTCAGGGAAGTCAAGCAGGAACTGGAAGAAGAAATGTTGCTTGTTAGCTCACACCCAGGTTCANGCTAAGGAGCATTTGCATAGGGATGTCACTTCCCACAGTGGACTAGGACAATGTCTATCATTTGACAAGACAAATGCCAACAGTCATGCCCACGGGATTATCTGATGTAGACAATTCCTCAATGGAAGTTTTCCTCTCAGATGACCCTTATCTGTCAAATTGACATGTCAGGCTAACAGGACAGTTACTGTTTCTCCACGCTTACCCTCTTCCACTTATCCTTCAAATACTCATTACAACATTAAGTACAGATTTTTGTGCTATTCTAATGTCAGAGAAACAAAAAGTTTTCATTTTATAAGGATGGCAAATGCTTCCATTTCTAGGAGCTCTAAAGTTATCAAGCAGGCCTGATTCTGAATCTGGTTTTCATTCACGATTATGATAAAGATCATCTACTCAGTAAACATTCTATGAATATTGGTACATACTCATCATTGGAGATACAAATGTAATTGTGACACAGGTTCTATTCTCAAAAAGCTTGCAGTCATGAAAGAGACAATAAAATCACAAATGGTAATCACTTTACAGACACAAAGCAGTCATGATAAAATTTATGGAAAATGGAACGTCGGGTAAAAATAACCAGTGGGAGTTAAACAAAAACGAATAGAAAAGATTGAGGAGAGAACAGCATGAAAAAAAAGGAAGAGGTGATCAGAACTTTTTAACAGGAAATTGTCAATAATTTCTTAAGGGTGAAAAATTAGCATAAAGATATAAAGATAAAAACAGCCCATAAAGCAGTGGTTCTCAACCCATGGGTTGCAACTCTTCTAGGGATTTCATGCCAGATATTTTGCATATCATATCTTTACAATATGATTCATAACAGTAGCAAAAGTTACAGTTATGAAGTAGCAACAAAATAATTTTATGGCTTGGGTCAGCACAACATGAGGAACTGTATTAAAGGGTCACAGCATTAGGAAAGTTGAGAACCATTGCCATAGTCTCCTTTGACATGGTAAGGAGGTTGTACTTCCTTCAAGAGATGCAAATCATGTTAGATTTCTCAGAAAAGTGTGACACCATCAGTCTTGGGATCTGTTAAAGTCAACATGGCAGTCCTATTACAAGTTGCATTTGAGCTGCCAGTGGACAGCCCAAGAGAAAGTTATTGCTTTTAAAAGTTGAGGCAAAGGATGTCAAGAACCTGAGAACACGGCATTTCAATATCTAAAAAATAAACAAAAACAAAAAAAGAAAAAAAAACTGGTGACTACTTGGTGGTAAATTGACTGTAAGAAGTAACAAAATGGGAAGTTGGTGGTGATACAGATAAAAGTGACTCTTTTTTACTGAAGATCAATATAAATCATGATGTGATAAGAGAGTTGGTAGCACATAGAGCATCATATCCAGAAAATCTCTAGTCATTTTACAGCACATTGAGTTTTTTCTTTTGTTTTCATTACAATGGACTATGACACATAGGGTGAAATTTCTTAAAGTACATTTTACACTTGTCTGTTAGCTTTTTGCACTGTTTCATGAAATCTTAAGCTGTGATCTTAGCTTTCTCTGGCCTTTGTGCAATAAAGTCTGAGTTGTAGCTTACCTTCCTCTCTTTTAACATTCTTTGCTTCTGACACTGTTTCTTGGAGTGCCTTTGTCTCTCTCTCCTGTGACCTGGCCTGGGTCATCTCTGAACTTTTTGAGACCATTGTAAACCTTAACCTGACTCAATTGTTTTGAGATTTGTATATGAAAACAAGTAAAAGGAAAGTATTCCAGCAAAAAAAAAAAATGACAATTGACAGTTTAAGAAACAAAATAAATGAAATGCTTTCCTTAAATAGTAAAAATACAAAACACATTTGAGTTATATTCTTCAAATCCCAAAGANTTATACATTCTAACACTATTGAGAAGCAGAAAAAAAAGTTATAACAATATAATAGCTGATATTTATTTTATTTTTAGAATACTTTCACACATTTTATAGCTTTTCACAATACAAATAAATTTAGAGGATATAACAACTGCAGTAGAGATGGTTATAAAAGAGAAAACTTGAAATGAAAATATTTCTTTGCTTAATTTAAGTTAAATGTGTGAAGAATTTTAACTAAGAAAAAAAATAACTAAAATATAGACTAACGAACCCTTCATGCTTAAAGAAATTTCAAAGCAAAGGAGGAGAAAAAATAAAAAAGCAATAGGAAAGTTGTGGTGATTATATTGTGTCCCCCAAAATATTGTGTACCCTAATAAAACTTATCTGGGGTGAGAGAACAGAACAGCCACTAGATAGACATAGAGGCCAGAAAATGGTGGCACACATGCCTTTAATCCTAGCATTCCGAAGGCAGAGATCTATCTAGATCTCTGTGAGTTCAAGGCCACACTGGAAACAGAGCCAGGCGTGGTGGCACACACCTTTAACCCAGGACTTGAGATCTATGTCTTGCTTGGGAAAGACACTCGTCTTTAATCCCGGGAAGTAATGGCAGGAAGCAGAAAGGTATATAAGGTGTGAGGACCAGAAACTAGAGGCCTCTTAAGCTTTCAGGCTTTGAGCAGCAGTTGAGCTGAAATTCATTTGGGTGAGGACTCAGAAGCCTGCAGTCTGAAGAAACAAGATCAGCTGAGGAGTTGGCAAGGTGAGGTTGACTGTGGCTTGTTCTGTTTCTCTGACCTTTCAGAATTTACCCCAATACCTGGCCTGGTGTTTTCAATTAATAAAAACCATTTAAGATTCACTCTTACAGAAAGTAGTACATAAAGATTTCAAACTAAGTGCTCTTTAGTTCATGGAAAAGAAATACTAGATTTAGCCTTGTAGCAAAGAAGGAAGTGATGAAGTATTGCTTGAACTAGATTGTGAAAAGATGAGAGTCATTTCTGGAAAATATACTATGTAGAGTAAGAAATTATTATCATTGATGCTGTTACAAGACAGCAAGTTGTCCCCCTTTGCTAAAGATCACTTTGCATGACAATAGCAGAAATAAAAACTATAAAGGTAGCTGGAGCCGGAGTGCAGAAAGATTGAACTCATAACCTAACTATCAAAAATTTTTCTGAGCAGAGAAGTGATATTTCACATACATAAGATTAGTCTGTCTGTGTTGTTTTAAGGGCAGTAAAGAGACTCAAACCTAAAGAAAACTAAGAAGTGCAAATTTCAGACTGCGGCAGTAGGGAAGAGAGTAAGGCATTCTTATGAGATGTATTATGAATGTAAATCAAAGATAAGATGTGTACAAGTTGGAAAAAAAAGATCTAAAATAGAACTCAAATTTTATATTCAAAGTGACCTGAAAGAATAACTAAAAATTTCAGAAAGATTTCAAGAGTTGAGTGTTTCACTGATGGAAGATAATGACTTCATTACATAACTTACATGGTGCCAGGGGATATCATAAAGCTTTTAAGAAAATGAAGTTCATGGAAAGAATTTGAATTAAAATGCCTAGACTAAAAATGTGTAATAAAGTAAATGAAAGAAAACAAGTTCAGAGGCAGGGAATGAACCCCCAGAGCTTCAGTTAATGCTTCAGTATAAAGAAGCTCAGCAGGGGAATCAGGGTTTGTGTCTTGTTAGCAGTGTAACAAAGCACTCTCAACAGTGTAGAGAAGGACTCATTGCCAGTATGGCTTTGATAACTTTCAAGGGCTACAAGTTGTGGTAAATACTTGGTGATCAAACCACAATGTAATCATTACACAGAAAATTTATAAGAAATTTGGTAATAACAGAAGTTGAGAGCCAAACACTGATGAAGGAATCAAAGGCATCCACTTTGGGTTTATGAGTGAAGTGACTGGTAGCGGAGGGGCGGGTTTGGGGAAGCAATGCAAAGACGGTGCATGGCAAAGAATGCCTTTTGGTGTTGCAAAATACCTTAGTGAGATACCAAGAGTTGATTCACTGGAAGCAGGCTAGGATCTCCTGATCAGGGTGGCAAGGATGAGCAGAGAAAATGTACGAAAGCAAGGATTAAACTGTTAAAAATTAAAACCAAAATAAGGACAGCATAAAAGAATGGGATATTGGAAACACAGGGACAACGAAGCTGCAGAATGTATTTTTGAGAGCCATGAATACATTAAATGAAATAGGAGTCATAAAGGAATGATTCTCTGATATTCTTTTTGAAATAATTAGAAGTCTCTTAGGGAAGAAATGAAAAGATGANTAAAGGCAGCAATTGATGTATTAGCATGTAGTTCTGATTATGCTTTTGAGTAAGTTACAACAGAGACTAAAGGACTGCCTAGAAGGATAGGAATAAATGACAATAATATGTCATACATATCAANGACAGTAAATCTTACCTCTCTCAGGGGATCATTAAGTTCATTAAGAATATTTTCCTCATCGAAGATCTTGCCTTGGTATCGGTGTTCATAGTAGTCATGTATCTTCTGGCGCATGTCAGCTGGTAACTTATGGAATGACATGTATTGTTCCACTTGCTTATACTATAAATGAAGGGAAAAAGCAGAAAACACTGTTAGGCCATGCTAGAAATCATCCTATATGTTGTTGCACCATATTCAATAACACTGGAATACTTTGTAACAAAAAGAGGAAATCCTTGGTGAGGCAGGAACTAGAGCACCAAGGTCTAATATGCTTATGGGTGTCATACTGTATAAAGGATTTGATGTAGGTGAGCATATCCTAGAAAGAATGAGATGTAGAGAAAAGGCATGACAGGAGCTCAGAGTGAATTTTGAACTGTAGCTCTGAAACAGAAATGATGGGGCCATTATTGTGAGCAGTTGGCAGCAAAAGGCCATGGGAGTATACAGCAGAGGATAACTAGTGTTCAAAAGGTCAACCTATCAGAACCAAGAGTTCTTGTAGAGGACTAAGCAATCACATAAGGCGTGTTAGAGTTATTGCCTTTTGAATGAATTGGCTGTTTCTTCTTGTAAATTTCTTATGCAATTACAGCTATAATGTCTCCCCATTGCCATGCATTTTCATAAAATGTGTGTATGTAATCTCATGATTACATCTCAATCTTATGGGCACACATATCTGTGGGTGGTCAGGAAGATGGCTTTTCATTCGGCTATATAATTTTGATATATAAAAAATATACTAGGATATGCTTCAGAGGCAGATATATTGTCNCATGAGACTGTAAACATGCAAAGCCTGCTTTGTTCCTTTTGCTCAGACTAACACAGAAAATAATAATCTCTCCTCAGTCTAAAAGAAACTGCATATATTTAGCTCATTTTTACCTCAGAGCAAGTTCAAACTAGAGTAAAGGCCTTTGTAAATAGATCGTAAGTTTAAAACTTTACAATTATGCACAAGGTCAGAGTCACAGGTGTCTCACCAAGGCTACTAACACAAAACACCCTAAGAAAAGCCTGTCTATTCTTCGCTTGCCAAGTCTGCTGATAAAAAGCTATGTTTCAGAGTTTGTCGCAGTGTTCACTTAGCCCCTCCTTCTGGTCCTGAGTCCTTGGAAGCTTGTGTTACTATGGTAATGGCTCCTTGTCCTCTACTGTAGGAATGTGCTATGACCTTGAGGGTTTTGAAATTTTTCTCAGGATTGCAAAGAGTCTCTTGCTAGAAATGTAAGGAGTCAGGCAAGACAGGAGCTAAGAATGAGAGTTGAAAAGAAGCTGTAGATTTAGAGAAGCAGGAGAACAAAGAGAGAACAGCAGAAAGACCAGAAGCTTACTTAGAACAATAATGTGATGGACTGAAAGAGTGTGGTATGCATAGATTTACTGATATACCCTCAGATATGTAGATTCATTTGATATTCCTAAGATTTGAATTCCTGTGGCTTGTAGCATCTTCCCTGAACTCTGGGAGAAAGTTTTTTGGGGCAGGCACCTGAAGGGCTTTTGATTGGCCAGAATAAAAAGAGGTGAGGTGGGCACTAGGCTTCACTAGTTGAGTTCTGGAAGAACTCAAGACACTCTTGGTTGACATTTGAAAGAGGAGTCTAGTAACTTTTCCTAGCACAAAGAGCTGTATCTTAAACCTCTGACTAAGATCTGAACTTAGTTAAAATTTGAATCCAGAGGCAAAGAACATGACCTTTCTTTGAAGATCATAGTTTCTTAAGTGGCAAAGATAACTGGAGGAGAATATCAGTAGGAGACTAGTTCTACAAAATTTTTATAGGCAGAGTTTAACTGAGATATTCAATTTTATTTAAGCGACTAATTCTAAATATTGATTGTTTCTAAGACCTAGGGAGGAGAGGCTTTGGGAAATGCTGACGATTACGTGTAATCCTAGAGATGTCATCACTGAAGTNTCTTTTAATTCTGCATACAAAATTCTGCTAAGATAACTAATCAGCTCNTTAAATAGGAGCATAAGGACACAGATATTTGAGAAACTGTTGGAATAGAAGAATTACAGGTATTGAATCCATGTCTTTAAAAATAGTTCTTCTATGAATCATATATGCATTAAACTTTGGGAGGTATTCTCTAAGTGTTCTTAACACAGATATTCAAAAATACTAAACTTTGTATATTATATCTATATACCNATATTTATCTATCTATCATCTNTCAACATCTATCTATCCTCTATCTCTCCATATTTATCTATCTATCCCCATTTCTATCTATTGAGACAGAGTCACTGCAGTCCTGGACAGGTTTGACCAGCCTTATTTTGAACTCACAAATATCCACCTCCTTCTGTCTCCCAAATAATGTCGCTCAGATTAATGGCATGTGCTACCATATGTGGCTCCAAAGCAATAAATTAATTTCACTATAGTGATGATAGAATCAATATACAAAATTCAGGTTTTTACATAGGGTAATGTTACTGAAATGATTTTTCCATTAAATAAAACACAAATGATATGTTTTTTGCTTTTTTCTGATGATGGAGTCCTGACTGAAAGGTCTATGTCTCTTTATTGGGTGTACATAGTTACTGAACCTGCAATTGGTGATTGATGGCAAGCACCACTAACTGAGAAATTTCAAGTATCAAGTAACTGCAGTCCTTCAATATGTAACAGGAAATCCTTTTATAGTTTATCCAGAGATTCATATTTATCAACTATTACCCTAAACTGAAATACCACTTTGTCACAAAAATTTCTTCATTCAATAACTATACCATTTTTCATTT
>LZPO01118153.1:15827-28366 GCA_001675575.1 Neotoma lepida | reverse complement strand
ACTCTGACTGTCCTGGAACTCATTCTGTAGACCAGGCTGGCCTTGAATTCAGAGATCCACCTGCCTCTGCCTCCTGAGTATGGGGATTACAGGTGTGTCCCACCATACCACCACTACCACCACCACCACCCTGGCAATACTGTTTTTATAAAATTCATCTATATTGACATCTATGGCTCTAGTTCCCACACCTTCATCCCTTTTTAGCACTATATGATGACACTACAATTTGTCTATCCATTCACCTAAAGATCTTTCCCACACCATTGTTTGTGGCTATATATAAACTATAAGCAATTTTTAAAGTTTTTCAATGTGGACATTAAAAATATTGAGAAAAGGGGGCAAGTATGTACTGATAGAAGTATTTGCTCATGGCAGAGCCTAAAAAGTATATGCTGCTTGCTATTTAATATTTGTAGCTATAACACTTATTTTACTGAGCAACTACCATTGTAAGCACATGTTATTAAAATGTAACCGCATGCAATAGCCAGATTTACTTTCTGATTGTTAATACTATTTGTTCCATAAAAGTAATATACATGTCCAAATTAGTGGCTGTCACAGCTTTGTTCTTCTATGTATTCTTAACAGCTGATTCATTGCTCCATTGTATACATGAACATTCACAAGTGGTTCTCAGTTGAAAATAGAATTCAAGCTTTGTTAGACACATTCCTATTGACTAAAGATAGCTGTGGAAGGGGGGACATCCTCTCCGTGACATAAACCTTAACAGAGAAAATAACATGAAATATAATAGAACAGTAAACAAAATACTGGAGGAAAAAGAATGTTAGTCAAGTCACATTTGTAGGCTGAATCTAGCTTCATTCTTTTACATCAATCATTGGCAATTGTGTAGGGTTTTTTTTTAATGCTTTAATGTGAAAACTGACAGCAATATTGCAATATGCCTTTGCTTAGGTGTTTCAGAGTTAAAACAACCCTTTTGCAAGTGGCAAAGGAATAACTGTACATAAAAAATGTTTAAGCAGAGACAGGGAGTAATCATAATTCTAATTCACAGTAAATAACTTAAACAAGTACAATACAGTTGATGCATGCTCCATAGACATAAATGATTCTTGCTCCACAAGTTACTTGCTTGAAATAAAATGCTTTTTTAAATCAATAGATGAAGTTCATATTTTCTCACAATGCCTCTGAGAGAACAAAGAAGAAATTTGAAAGCAAGGATGGGCAACCCATGGTATCTACACGGCTTGTTCTTGCTGCATTTATTTCCTATGTTTTTTTCACATTAAAGATTTGTTTTCCATCATGCAAAAAAAATTATTACAAAAGTAGCACATGAACATTTTGAAAACTTGAGCAATCCCCACAAAATTATAAAGAAATAAAAGCTTCAATACTAATCCCATTTGTCACATATAACCGCTATTGATGTTTCAACAGATAGACAATTTCTTATCAGTGCACATAGATTCGTTTTCAACAAAGCAATGTATATTGTAGAAAATTTTGTGACCTTGACTACATGATAGATATTGTGTATATTTTCCACAGCATAATTATCCTTTATTCTGATTTTTTTAAAACATTTTATTGATTCTTTGTGAATTTCACATCATGCACCCTAATCCCATTCATCTCCCCATCCCTTCATATCCACCTTCTGCCCTTGCAATCTCTCCCCGCAAATAAAACAACATTTAAAATAAAAACCCAAAAACAAAAAAACAAAATTAAAAATAAATGAGCAAACAAAAACAAACAAACAAACTAAAGCAAAACAAAAATCTCAGAGTGGAAGCTGTAGTGTGGCCCAGTGAGTTTCACAGTGTACCCTTTAGTCCATATATCTTTACTTGTAAGTGTTCATTGTGATGAGTCGTTGGTCTGGTTCGAGTTCTCTGGCTTCTGCTACACCATCAATACTGGACCATCATTTAGGGATCCTCTCGGATATCCTGTTGTTATCTTGTGTCATGGAGATACTGCAGCTTTGGATCTGCAGGTCTGACCCCTTAACATGCTCCAACAGTTCACAGATGAGGTGGATGTTGGCATGGGACAACTCATAGTCCTGGTTCTGGGCCTGGGTGGTAGCTGGGTTGGTCAGCCGACCAGCTTTTCTTCATCATTACCACCAGGGGAAGCTCTCTGGCTCTCATGCCCTAGAAGCTAGCTGTACTGTCTGCCACTGGTGGCAAGGAGCACAGGGGAGGGAGGTGGCCTCTCTCCCTCACCGGCTCCACAGGATGGCAGATGGGGATGGGGCCAGATATCCCGCATATGTTTTCCATGCTGGATCACCTACCTGTGCCCCCATCAATAGCCTAAGGTCTACTGTGCTGCCTGGGTGAGGTATTGGCTGCTCTCTCAAGTGCTGCAGCCAATGAGGGGCATGGTCAGCTCTTCCATTCTCATGACTATGAGACTAGCTTTCCCGTCTGCAGTACCAAGAGGCATGGGTAAGAGGGAAATGTCTCCCTCACCCACACCACCTAGTGACAGACAGACACCTTCAGGGCTGCCTCACCCACACCCCCACCAACAGGGTCAGCTCTACTGTGCTGCCCAGGTGAGGTTCAGGGCCTGTTCTCCTGAGTGCTGCAGTTGGTGAAGGGTGGGCCCTATCCTCACTGCCTTGGGTGGTAACAGAGCCATAGACAACAACACAGACCATGGCTGCAGCAGGGCCACAACCCCAGACATGGCCCTTGGCAGTAGCCGAGGCCCAGGTGATACCAGGCTACTCAGATCTGTATGGCCCCACTAGTGGCACAGCCCTCATACACTAACATGGCACTAGGTGGTGGCCTAGACCCCCTGATGTCCTAGTGGCTCTTGGTGGCAAAACGGGCCATGGGCATCAATCAATACAGACCCTGGCTGGGCTGGGACCACGGACCCAGACACAGTTCTTAGCAGCAGCCCAGACCCGGATGTCACCATGGCCCTGGTTGGCAGTGCAGGTCATTCAGATTGGCATGAACCCAGTGGCAGAATGGNCGTTGAATACCAACATGGCCCNNGGTATGGGCCCAGATCCNNGGCATCTGTATGGCNCTTGGTGGCAACAGGAGCCTCAGACATAAACACAGACCCTGGCTGATGCAGGGCTACATTTTATTCTGACTTCTAACAANTCCACATGACTATATCATTTGGGCAGGCCATAATTTATTCACCATGACTTCAGGTTTGAAACTATGTTTATGAGCAACATCATAGTAAGCGTCCTGATTGGTAAGTATTTATTTATATCCNTAATGACTCATTCAGCTACCATAATTTTCCCAGAGTCAGATGCTACACATATGTGTAATGTTTTTGTGTGCCACTAAACTGTTTCTCAATGACATTCTACCCATTTCCACCCTCATTGTGACAGTTTGAGAAACAGTAGTTCTTCAAACAATAGCTCATACATGCCATCAAGGAGNGCAAGTCTCCTCCATCCTCTGTGCCCACACTCTTTGCCATGCAACCTCTTGGTGGCTGCCTGATGTGGCTGTTCNTGTTCTTGATAATTGCACTTCCTTTATCTGAGAATCCTCAGAAATGCTTGCTCCCTGTTCCTTTACTATTATCCAGGCTAACCCCAAGAAGAAAATAAAAATAGATACAGAAAAGTTAAATCTCTACTCAACTACAAAGTGTGTGACTGAATCCAGCAAAAACTAAATCTGCTTGATTGAATATAATCAAGCTCAACCAATATCCAATTGAGCCAAAAAGTTAAGAATAAGAAATTGTTGGGTTTGGACCACTTTGGGGAGTAATTTATTATATAGTAAATAGCTAAATGCTATGTCCACAATGNTGTTCTCTCCACCCAGTTTACAGTTAAAATTTCAATGCAAATTGACAGAATATAGGGCTGGCGAGATGGCTCAGTCAGTAAAGTGTGTCCCTTACAAGCATGAAGACTTGATTATGGATCTTCAGCAATCACATAAAATCTAGGAGCAGCAGCATGTGCCTATTATTCTGGCTCTCAGGAGGCAGATCCCTGGGGCTTGCTGGCTGGCAAATGAAGCTGAATCAGCATGCTTTAGCTTCAGTGAGAAACTCCTATCTCAGAAAAGATGGTGGAGAACAATTGAGGAGGACACCAAGCACTGACCTTCGACCTTCACACATTCGTGTGCACACATGCTCATGTGCCTATGCCCACATGAATATGTGCATAGCACACACACACACACACACACACATACATATATACACACACACGTAGACACACAATGACAGGTTGCAAGATATTTCAGTTCTACTTCCTCATTTATTAACATGGTTTTGTAAACCAGAAAGCCATCATTCAGAAACAACTTGATATGTCCTTATTCTTACATGGTAATGGCAGAATTCTGAAATAATATAGGTATTAATATTTTGGGTTTTTCAGGTTTTATGGTCTCACGTGAACATCCAGTGTGCAATGGTGATACAAAAGCTCCCACTGACAACATGTGAGTGAATGGGTGTGATTGTATTCTGATAAATCTTCATCTAAAAATTCACCATGACAATTTTGCCAGAAATGTTATGTTTTCCAACCTAGTCAATAACTAATGACCTCCCCACTACTCCCACAAAAGTGCTAAAATTTGCCACTTCTGTTAGATAGATTTATAGATGTTTTATACACACACACATACACACACACACACACACACACACACATATATGCAACACACACATGCCCTAACTCTCTCTCTCTCTCTGTGCGTGCTTGTTTCGAGGACTATGTGTGTAAACTAAGATTTCATAGATTAGGAAGTGACAAAGATCCATCTTGTTCAATTTCCTTTGAAAACTGAAGCTACTAGGAAATCTCAGTGGAAAACAAGAAGAAAACCCTGGTAATGTATCTCCTTGAAAGCAATCAGAGGTNAAANGCCCACCACTGCAAAGGAGATGATGTCTGGAAAAAACATATAAANGGCTGCTGGTCAATCAGGAAAATAGAAAATAACTGAGGAGAATCCATCAAAGTAGGTGATGTGTGAAAATGAGAATTTCCCAACTTGATTCACAAAGAAGCGATTTGAAATGAAAANCCGTGAATGCATGAATGAATGAATGAATGAGTGATTTAAGGGGTGCTTAGGGAGCTAATGTCAAGCCAACTCGATCTCAGTAAAGGTTAATTGCGGTAAGGCAGCTGTCTCAACTACTGGAGGTGAAGCCCACAGTGAAAAGCTTGGTTACAGCAGCAAAGAGTTGCACAATTTTAAAGTGATCAGAGCCGTGTCTAGTGCTCTCTGGTTTTAGAAGGGTTTNGTTACAGGGTCACACGGTACAGAAAAGAGTAATGGGTCACCTCGGGTGTTAGGACTGAATTGACAAGTGTCAGCTACTAGCTGTGTCAATTGAGCACACCCCTGATATGCTCCATTTTAAAAAATGTATAACGTGAATCCAGTCTTGGAGAGGCCGAGGCAGGAGGGTCAAAAGTACACCCTTACNCAGACAACCACCAATGCACATATAATAAAAACAAATAAATTATTTTTTAAGANGTTCCAGGCCTTTATGGTCCACATAATGAGTTCCAGGCCAGCTTGGGGCCACAGTATGAGGACCATCTCAAAATAAAAGAAAAAACAAAACCAGGAAGGTCATATGAATACAACAGCACAGACTAAGCTGTAGGATTATTTTGCAGATTTAAAGGAAGGACTTATGCTTAATATGGTTAGATCTTATCACAAGGATTAAATAGATGTACTATTAGGTAGGAGCAGGATTAAACAGGAGCCCTGCTCTTGTGGAACANGAGAGTCTATGATGACACAACAGGTAACTATGATAAAGTATGGACAATATGACAAGGGCATTTGTAAGGGGTCTTAGGAAAAGGACAGGGAATTGGCAAATCAATTTTCTGTATTGAGTCAGAGGTACTGTATGTCTCTGTGTGTGTTTTATTAATAATTATTAATGCTATTGTTGTCAAGTTACTGTGACAATTAAGTATAATCACCATACTGTAATCTCCTTTTGAGTTAATGATTAAAGATTACTCTCCCCAGCATGGGCATTAGGGTGCAATCAGGGTCTGATTNGTATTTGTTGAATTAAAGCTTTTAGTAAAGGAAATGCTCACTTTGATTTTTAAAAAGTTAAAAATTATGATTTAAGAGGGAAAGTAATCAAGTCTGCTAGTCTATGGTCATATTCTACATTTTGAGGCTTCATTGGATGTATATGATATGCTTGTTGGCAGTTTGAGAATGAGACAAATATGAGTGTGTTTCTATTTCAGCTGTTATAACTATCATAGGCCCTAGGTAAGTGACTTAACCCTCTGTGAAAATTTGTGTATGAGATGATGTTTGTAGGGCTAAGAGCATCAGTTCTGCAGCAGAGGTGTCTGGATAAGTTCCAGCTTGCCAGAGGAACATGATAGTGGGTCTGGTGTATGTGGGAGGTAATCCCAAAGAGCCCAAGAGAGTGAGTAGCAGAGGTAAGGGGCAAGAGAAGCAGTATGCAGATGGACAGGCTACTACTGCTGGAGAGATATGGGCCCAGCTCCTTCCTAGAAAGTTTCAATGGAAGGCCTCAGGGTAGTTTCATGAAGCAAGCATGAANGTTCATGCACCAACCTGTCAGTTTCACTGACTGAAGAGACACCCCTGGGGGCTGTTGAACCCCTGCTCTTCCAGGCTACTGTGTGAGAGATGAGCAACCTCTCAGGGCTTTGGAAAGAGCTAAGGGATCCTGGCTGAGAGGCTGAGGGATGGAAGGTTCAGATAAGACATTGTCTTCATACTAGTAAATGTTGATAGGAGTTACAGGTGGACAGCTGCTGTCGTGAGGATGGGAGAGGAGGCATCTCCGGGCTCTGCCAAACCTCTGAACTACCTCTCCCCTTTTGTCTGTACAAGAATAAAGTCGACAGAGGACACTTTAAAAATAAATGCAATGAATGATTTTTAGCTATTCATAGGAATTTATTTTAAAACACATTTATAAAAGACAGTTAGATAATCAAAAAAAGAAAGAAAATATAGCCAATATATTAGGTAATATTGGACAACTATTCCATTTCTTGGATGACATAAAATTGTTTTCCAAGGTTGAGGAGCAAACCCAAGGCCTCACACATGCTAGGCAAGTGCTCTACAACTGAGTTACACACACACACACACACACACACACACACACACACACACACACACACAGGAAAGAGGAGCAACAGAGGATCACTTCCTTGAGTATGATAATGAACTTGGCTACTTAGGAATAGACTTTTATTCTTATCAAGTAAATACTGAAGGTTAATAAGTAAATAGATAATGCTTACATCTTCATTTAAAATGTTTAACGATTACACACACANANAGAGATAGACAGACATAGAAGGTAATATGACAAATTTTCAACAGTATAGGTAAAGAGATAGAGTCTTCACTGTGGGAGGTTCAGAGATCCTTATGCCCATAGATAAGCATTAAGAGAACCAGGAATGTTAGACACATAGGCTTGTTTCTTCAAAGAGAGGGATGCATAACCTGTTTTCTGCCCAGAAGCCTGGTGTAGACACAGTTAATAGAGTAGTGACCTTTGTACTATCTATGTAGCTGAGAGCACACTGGATTCTCTTCCCAAACCCTTATTGTGAGTTTGTCAATCCATGGAACCCATCTTTATGTCACATGCACTTTACAAAGACTTTCTGTGTAGTCATGTTGTCCATGTGAGATTGAGTTAATTTTCATTAAATTACACTGTGCTTGCCTAAAATAAACTATTCAGGTTCGGACTCCCGAAGTTTGAACCAACACCAGCTCCTTAGTTCTGTTGAACTGAACTACTTTCTTGACTCCCACAGACCTTTATCCGCAGTTCACTATACTTTTTTCTTGTGTGTGTGTGTTTGTGTGTGTGTGTGTGTGTGTGTGTGTATGAGAGAGAGAGAGAGAGAGAGAGAGAGAGAGAGAGAGAGAGAAAGAGAGAAAGAGACCTTGGATGCTGTTTCTCACGTGATTTGTTTTGTTTTTGAGGTAGGATCTCTCATTTGGTCTGGAACTCATTAAGTAGGCCAGGCTGACTGGTCAATGAGCCCTGGGGATCTACCTGTCTACACCTCCCCAGAGCTGAGATTAAAGCGTGTGCATCATGCTCAATTTTTTTTAACCTGGGTTCTGAGTATTGAATTCAAATCCTCATGCTCACAAGGTTAAGCACTTTACCAACTGAGCCATCTCCCCAACCCCTCATTATACTTTCACTTTTTTAGAGAGGCTTTAAGTTTTTCAAAGACAGTAGGAAAAAATATAAAACAGGGAATTTGTCTCCACAGGATTAATCTGCTGTGAGGATTAGTTGATAGCTCGGGGAAGAACAATGTGTCATGTGGCTGAGAGCAAGGACCTCTTTCAGGCTGTGTGGGCACCCTCTGTATTTCCTAATCACTTCTGGGGGAGTCTTAGGCAAGAGNCATATGTTCTCACCTGCTAACCAGGATTAATAAAAATCTTATTGTTATACAATTGTTCTGAGGATCAAGTGGGATAATGTATGTGCAGCATGGAGAGTGGTACCCAAGGATCAAGTGGGATGATGTATGTGCAGCATGGAGAGTGGTACCCAANGATCAAGTGGGATGATGTATGTGCAGCATGGAGAGTGGTACCCAAGGATCAAGTGGGATGATGTATGTGCAGCATGGAGAGTGGTACCCAAGGAAAACACAAGCAATGTTAAGTAACAACATCATCATCTTCAACCAACACCACTTCCTATTCTTTTAAAAGGTTCTCAGTTCAGGTGGTAAATGTTCTGATCACACCATCCCCTTATGACGATGCTGAGGACTATTAAATACAAGCACACACACACACAGTAACACCTTCAAATCTGATGCTGCTATTATTATTTTTTATTCTTTATTCTCACTTTACTCCATCCATCTAGGTCAGAAGCATGATAGTTTAAATGAACTAGCAGGCAGGGATCCAGTAAATAGATATAGTATGGTTGAGTCCAGCACAAAGCATGATGAAGGGGATGGGTTCCCACTAAGTCAGAGAATAAGGTTCTAGCCATAGGAGAGTAGATCCTGGGNAAACCTGGAGATGNGGGAAACCCAGGCACATATTGAGGGAGGTAATTTGGGGGTTAGTTACTAGNAAGCAAGAAATATAATAGCTGTGAAAAGCTGGAACAGACAAAGTTCTTACCTTACGAAGTTNGTGAGGTTTACCCTTGGCATGCTGAGGGGGGAGCCTGTCCTAGAAGCAAGTGTGTGAAGCAAAGAGCTCTAAAGCCATAACCTGACTTTCAGTCTAGGTTCACCACTCACCAGAGGAGAAAACTTCAAATTCAATTTCTCTTTTTCTTCATCTCATTTTGTAAGTGTGGTGACTATGCATGTGAGTATGCAATATGGGTATGCATGCATATGGAGGCTAGAGGTCATGTGGATTAACTTCCACTTTATTTACTGAGGTGGGGTCCTTGCTGAACCTCGGGCTTGCTGGCTGGGCCAGCTTAGCTGACTCACTTGCTTTAAGGATTCCATCTCACAGTCTCTCATTACAGGCAGGCCTTCATACCTGTGAGGCTTTTTATGTACATGCTGGGGATTTACATNAAACACTTGTGTGACGAACACTATATACAGAGCNACCTCTCCAACNTCTAAATTCACTGTTTAAGCCTTGGTTTCCTTGTTTATGAAAATAGGTCTCAATGTTCAGATGCTTTTTATAATCTGTAGAAATAGAGACTAAATTAAGCACNCNGACTCTAGAATTGGACGGCACTGGTTTCATTCAGCATGATTACAGGTAACTAATTTGTCCACATAGATGGGAATATTAGGTCTTAGAGGTATTGTTGAATTAAAAGAAGCAACACATTTTTAGCTAAGAGTCACTANAACATCTCAAAATAGCAGCAGCTACCAATAGGAAAACATATTTGGNGTCANTGACCAAGAAGTCCATGGATGCCAACCCAGAAATTATGTGACCTTGTATTCTTGTGAGGACTGAAATGTTTTTCTATCTTGCCACTTTGTATTGGTCACCATGGGTCATGATGCGTGGTGGGAATGTTATCTTTATTATTAGTAGGAAGCTGGAAAACCAGGAGACCTACTACCAATGAGAGAAAAGAGGAGTAAGTATTGGGGACTACTAGAACCTTCAGTAACTGTTAGCTTCTCTTCGACTGTTATTTTAGTATTCTTTATAGGATTGTTATTAATGTTCCAATAATTTTGCAAGTGAGAATTAGATGGTATTGGCACCTCAGATTTAAGGGATTGACGATAACAACCATGGCAGTTATTATAAAAACTTATTTCCATTAAGAATTTGCTCTCACCCCAGACACTAGAGGANAGAGAAATAAGTGTCACTCTGGCATCTGATTTCATATTCATAATAATGTGCAAAAAAAATGGATTATGTCCCAAAATGATTGAGAAGCTGTGGTTTGGTTGATGAACTGAAGATGATATCGAAGAGAAGATCAAGCAACCATAGGCCTTTAAATGTCTGGGAATAGTACATTTATTTTAATAGCAGAAAATGGAAATCAATTTCAATTTCAAACGAAGACTATATATGCATTGGAATTAAATGCTCTTAAAATGTTTATACTCTATTTTGGCTCTAAAAAGATGAAAAACATTAAGAATGTGTGGAATAGGGACAGATAGATGCTAAAAAAAAATAAACAGGACCCCATTCTGCAGTAACGCATTTTTTAATTGGCACCAAACAGCCCAACATGATCCAGACACCACAATAAACTAGAGAATAGAGAACTGAGAACTAAAGCATAAAGCCATGTTCCTAGACACAGTTTTTCAAAGCTGACTAAACATGGGATGCATATATTCAGTTTCCCTTCTCTCAGGCCCCATTTACTGTTTGTTACATTTAACTTTTCATTTGCTGAANTAGCCTTGAAAAATCCAAGGATGGAAGACTCTGACAGCAGAAGTTTCCAGAAAGCAGTGGTTCTCAATCTTCCTAATGCTTCAACCCTTTAACACAGTTCCTCATGTTGTGGTGACCCCCCCCCACCATAAATTATTTCTTTGCTACTTCATAATTGTAATTTTGCTGCTGTTATGAATTGTAATGTAAATATCTGATATGCAGGATAGCTGATATGTGACCCACAAAGAGTCCATCCACACGTTGAGAACGCTGTTCCAGAGAGTCATAGCCCTCTAAACTTCTTAGAAACCTATTAAAATTTCCTAAGCGGCAACCCTCATGATCTAATTCTTTGGCATGCTTAATCATTTCTCTTCAGTCTCTGCTCCTACATGAGCTGGCTGAGCACACTCTGAATGTTCATGAGAAGCCACTCCCCACCGTGTATCCACCTGGCAAGGCATTAACACCCTATTCAGAGAACACAGGGAAGGCTGGGAAACATCAGCATAATTAAATAATGCCATCAGCCTCTGAAGTGTACTCCCAACTGCGTCTCTCCACATGAAAGGGCTTTTAAATATAGATCACCCAGGGGTCTCCAATGCCATCTCACCTTTTCTTCCTTGCATTCCATCAGAAGAACTCAAAGAGGGTGCAGCATTTGGAGGAAGAAGCCCAGTTGTTTCTCTCTCTTTCAGTAATTTCAAGCCTATTTTGCAAAAATAGCTAAGTACCACTTAGGTCTCCATGATGTTAAATCTGAATGCAAAAATTCACGTGGAAAAAAAAATCTCATAGACATTCGTTGAATGGCAAGTCTAATTGCCTGGTAGGAATCAATATTTGGTTTCTGCTTTGGATGAACAAGATGAAGTTATTGTTTGACCCCATGTTACTGTGACAGCCCAGTTCACTCTAATACAGCTTTCCAGGTTACCTTTTCTGTGAGGTGTGTGTGTGTGTGTGTGTGTGTGTGTGTGTGTGTGTGTGTGGTAATTCTGCCACAGGATGCTGTCTAGGTTTGGCTATGTTGGCCAGATAATGTGCCCAGGGATACATGACCTGCCTCCCTATGGCTGGGACTACAAGCCTATTTTCCCATGTCCTGCTTTTAATATTTGAGTTCTGTCAATCAAACTCAGGTCCTCATGCTTTGCACAAAGGAACCTTATGGGCCAAGCTAGCTACTCCTATTATTATTATTATTATTATTATTATTAATTATTATTATTATTGATGCTTCTGTCTTAATGTCAGTAGATGGACTTGCTGCCTTCTCCACTGTCTAACTCCTTTCTTCTTTCTTTCCTTCTCTGCTTTTGCCTTTCTCACTACTTCANCTCTTCACTCATCCCCTTCTCACAGAGTCCATTTTAGGATAGGTCATGTGGTCGGGATGTTTTTACAGAAAAGGAGCAGAGAGGANGGATCATGAGGAGGTAAGCATTTTCCAGCTTGCTTCACTTTCTCATCTTGTACTGAACAGTAATTGAAGGCTTCAGTCCAGGTCCTGGCAGGAAACAAATGCATGCTCCACAGAGGTTATTGAAAAGAGTTGAGTGAAGGACTGTTTACAAATGCATAGGTGTGGTTCCACAAGCTCGGTGAGACACTAGAGCTACTGTCATGAATGTCCTTAGCCTAAAGATGAGGCCAAAG
>LZPO01118152.1:0-20639 GCA_001675575.1 Neotoma lepida | reverse complement strand
TGCCTAGGTTGATGTTCCAGTCCTACTACTTGCCTGGTTACAGAAGATGGCTGGTTCAGGCACCATGTTCCCCATTTCTAGGAGTCTTCACTAGGGTCACTCTCATAGATTCCAGGGAGTTTCCACTGCACTAGATTTCCACATCGCTCCCCAAATGCCTCCCAGTAGCAGTTGTCTCTCTCAGTACTCTCTCCTATCCCCACAATGACCCCTGCCAGATCTCTCCTGTTCTCATCCCACCTTGCCCCTAGTCCACTCAGAAAATCTATTCTATTTCCCCTTCCTAGGGAGATCCATTCATCCCTCCTGGAGCTCTCCTTATTACTTAGCCTCTCTGGGTCTATGGATTGTAGCACGATTAGCCATTACTTAGCAGCTTATATCCACTTATAAGTGAATGTATACCATGTTTATATTTTGGGGTCTGGGTTACTTCATTCAGGATGATTTTTTTCTACTTACATCCATTTGCCTGCAAATTTTGTGATCTCATTGATTTCAGTAGCTGAGTAATACTCCATTGTGTAAATGTACCACATTTTAAAAAAATTCATTCTTCAATTGAGGGACATCTAGATTGTTTCCAAGTTCTGGCTATTATGAATAAAGCTGCTATGAACATGGCTGAGCAAGTATCCTTGTAATATGATTGAGCATCCTTTGGATATATGCTCAGGAGTGGTATAGCTGGGTCTTGAGGTAGACCTATTCCCAATTTTCTGTGAAAGCACCATATTAATTTGCAAAATGGATGTAACAAATTNGCACTCCCACCAGCAGTGGAGGAGTGTTCCCCTTGCTCCACATTCTCTGTAGCATGATCTGTCACTTGTATTTTTGATCTTAGCCATTACGACAGGTGCAAAATGGAATCTCAAAGTAATTTTAATTTCCATTTCCCTGATGGCTAAGGATGTTGAACATTTCTTTAAGTGTTTCTCAGCTATTTGAGATCCCTCTGTTGAGAATTCTTTGTCTAGTTCTGTACCTTATATTTTAATTGGATAATTTGGTTTGTTGTCTAGTTTCTTGAGTTCTCTATNTATTTTGGAAATCAGCCTTCTATGTGGGGTTAGTGAAGATCTTTTCCTATTCTATAGGCTGCTGCTATGCCCTATTAACAGTGTCTATTGCCTTACAGAAGATTTTCGGTTTCATAAGGTTCCATCTATTGATTGTTGATCTTAGTGCCTGTGCACTAAGGTGTTTTGTCCAAGAAGTTGTCTCCTGTAGCAATGTGTTCAAGGCTGTTCTCCATTTTCTCTTCTATTACATTCAGCGTATCTGGTTTTATGTTCAGGCCTTTGATTCACTTGAACTTGGATNTTGTGCAGGATGAAAAATATGGCTCTATTTACATTCTTCTACATGCTGATATCTGGTTAGATCAGCAACATTTGTTGAAGATACTTTTTTTTCCCATTGTATATTTATGGCTTCTTTATATAAAAATCAGATGTGTACAGGTGAAAGACAGGGCTTTCTAATGTTAGTTACCACAGATAGAACTACAGAAATATATATGTATATATTTATAAATATATTTTTATATTTGTGTATTTTATATATTTATAAATATATTTTTATATATACTTGACAATTATTCTCCCAAGAACTCTGTGTAGCAAAATCTGAACTTTGATGATACTTACAGTTGTTTTTGAAANAGAACATATTGATAGCTACAAAGGGAAGGATTTTATATAGGACACTAAATCTTGTTCTAGAACAAAAGCAATAGATGTTTTAGTTTGATTATCTTGCCATATGCTATGTCCTTCTGTAAATGTACTATCTATCTCAATTTTAATTCTTTGCGCTATGCAAGTAGCCCATTTAAATATTGCAGATGAGTCTTGGCTGGGCTACAGAAAGACATGTTTTAAAGTCATTAGAGCATGCTAAGTTTTATGAAAGTGGCCAAAAATTCCCCTTAATTATCTAAAGTGGAAAATTTGAAATTTACTTTCTGCATACATTATAAACTACTTAAAAATGCTCAAAAGTACAAAAAAAATTACCAATTGCTATGTACCTCTACCCCACAGTGAACAAATAAAACGTTTCTAAATGTAATAGAAACCACAGTGCTGGTAGCTCCTTCCTCTTCCTCACCATTGTAAGGCTTTATACCTGTCTCTTATACACATCCTCTACCCCACAGTGAACAAATAAAACGTTTCTAAATGTAATAGAAACCACAGTGCTGGTAGCTCCTTCCTCTTCCTCACCATTGTAAGGCTTTATACTGACTTTCATGTTACTTCTGTCCATATGTTTTTAATTTGTTGTACTTGTTTGGTTAAAAAATAGAATGCTGTTTAACTAAATTGTATATTTGAAACTTTGTACGCTTAATATTATGACCTTGTGCCTTTTGTATTTTTTTCTTTTTCCTGAATTCATTTTATATGCTAAACAAATCAATGTCACATTACCTTCCCTACAATCTCACCCCTATTATTCACACCACTTTTCCCTCTCAGTTTCATGTGCTCTCCTGTCTGTCAAACAAACAAACAACACCAAAACAAACAAACAAACAAACAAACAAAATCCGACTGAATGGACCAGGCTTTGCTGACTCCCCATGGGAGGCCTTACCTTTTTGGAGGAGGTAATGGAGAGTGGGTTGGGGGGAAAACTTGGGAGGAGCAGAGGAAGGATCAGAGGCGGATCTATGATTGGTATGTAAAATGAATAAAAATATTCTTAATAAAGAAAAATAAATAAATAACTCTAAAAAAACTACTATGGATGGGTTGGATGGATGTAGAACCATTTGCTACAAAGACAGACTTAGAGAATTCTTGAAGAACATTGACTCCCTACTTCCCAGAAGCCATCACTTTCCAATATCTTCTTAGGCAGACTTGGGACATCATGAGCCCTTTCCCTATCCATGCTTGAACTTTCTCTATATTGGCTATATAGGTCTTGAAGATGCTAACCTGTAGGGTTGTAAATACATATACATATATGCATACCAATCCTGCTTAGTCTTCTTTTGAATTGATTATATGTATGATTTAAAGCTCACTTCTTGGGATTTGATAACCTGTCATGGAACTCATCCCTAGAAAGGAATTAGTCTCCCTCTTAGAGAAACCACCAACTGCCTATAGCTATTAAGTTTAGTCCATTATCATCATGGTGTAACATGGTGGTGTTTAGGCAGACATGGTGCTGGAGAAGAACCTGAGAGTCCCACATGTAGCTGGAAGGTTTCTCAGGTCCTGCCCAGCCCCACGGTCCCATGTTCCTCTGATCCTGCCTTGCCCCAAGGTACCTCAGCTGCTTATAAAATAATCATTCAGAGGCTTAATATTAATTACCAATTTCATGATCTGTATCAGGCTTTTGACTAGCTAGTTCTTATAACTTAACCCATCTCTATTAATCTCTAAGTTGCTACGTGGCCATGGCATCACCGGTCTGCTGGCATCTTGCTGCTCCTTGTGCTAAGGATGGCATCTCCCCCTCCTCTCCTTTCTTCTCTCAGTATATCTGCTTGAATTTCCCATCTGCCTCTAATCTGCCTTGCCATAGGCTAATGCAGCTTTATCAAGCAATCAGACCAATACATATTCACAGCATACAGAAAGACATCTCACAGTACCCACCTTTTGACCCACAGGCAATAGGAAGTGCTCTGAGATGCTGGGAGTGGCTTGAGCATATATAAGACCTCAAAGCCTACCCCCGAAGTGACACACTTCCTCCAACAAGCCTATACCTACTCCAACAAAGCTACACCTCCTAATAGTGTCACTCCCTATGGTCGGTCTTATGGGGGCCGATTATGTTCAAACTACTATACTATATAACCCAAACTGTGGAATTTCTCATAGCTCTGCCTCCCTACCTGCTGAGTTCTTTATAAGTGTGTGCAGTTAGGATAGATTTTTTNAAAAATTTGGTGCCTTTTCCCTTTAACTGATGGTAAAGTTCTTGTACACCTCCTTTATTGAAGTATTTAGATTTATGCCAATATCTTACTTTTATCTTTTTATTTCTCAGCAATTTTCCTGAAATTCTTGTCATTCAATAACACCAAGTGGGTATTCTTCTCATGTTAGTGTTTTGGACATCAAACTTCACAATATAATACTTCTCATTCTACCATCTTATCCTTTATATTTATATTATTTTAGTAAAATTACAGATAATATGGCTGTACACTATGTTCTTTAAAAACAATAGAGTATATAAAATTTTAACTTCAATTTTATTTTATACAACCTACATACCATTAGAAACCAATTTTTAGTTCTAATTTCCTTTATATCCAGTATTAGCATTTGGATAATTATTTTAATTAATCCAGAGTTGCATAATTTTTATTGTATACTTGCCTTATTTTCTTTTACATCTTCATTATTACAACATTCTTCTTCATTTAAATCCTCCTATTTAAGTATATTCTTTGGAAGTTTGTATATGAAAGATTTAATAAATAATTTCTGCTTCTTTGTGGTTTATCTTAAAAATGTCTTTGGTCAATTTGTATTCTTAAGTTATTTTGTGAATGACTGCAGAAATATTANGCTGAAAAAAATGACAATAATTTCTGGACATTATTTCATAGTTTTGACTCTCTTTTAATAATTAGCTTTAAGTTGAAAAAAAGTAGGAGATACATGTTTTCTGATCATGTTGAAATACTGTTTTAGGCTTTGCTCTGTTTTATCAATACTTACATCACTATATATACTTAATATATATGTATTGGCTTAGAAATTCCTAAAAGCACACATTACATAAGTTCAAAAGCCACATTTAAATGAAGGTATTCTCTTTTTCACTAAAATAATGTGCCATGGTATTTTCACTATGCCCTAATTTCAGGCCATATGTAATAACATGTTGTTCTCTTACTCTGCCTATGTAAGACCTCAAAGCCCATTATAGAATTTTGGTGAATGAATTTTGAATATTGCTACTGTAAATAGGAATCTCAATTACACCCCTTCAACTTCTCCAGGTGGTAACCTCTTTCTGTACACCTATAGTTATTTAAATTTTTAATTTTCACATGATACACAAAAGAATAGTTTCTGTTATTACCTCACCATGTTTTCTGCTTGCTTTCCATTTCAACCCCTAAGAAATTTCTTGTACCCATGCCGTGTTTTTTTTTGTTGTTGTTGTTAAAAAATTTCAGGGCATATATTTTGCTACATTGCAGATAAAGTTTTCTGCCTTTGATTTTATTAAGATAACATACTCATATCTTGGGTAAAAATACCTCATCTTGAGTATAAAAAATTAGCTTTTTATATTGCTTTTATAAACTGTTTTCCCTACCCTGCCACTTTTACCTGCATTACTTGAAGATCAAAAGAAAGAAAAATAAAAGCTGCAGAAGGATATTGTAAAAACTTTCAAATGAGACAAAACTCTAAGAAATGCTTGCATAGAAAACACACTTTGAATGTTCAGCATATGCATCACCCACACAATGGGGCTTATTAAATACTACTTAATAACAACAGACTAAACCAATTTGTCACTCAGCCACTTAAATTGAATTTCATACTGGAAGTGATGGATTTATGTTAAGATCTATATGAGGAGAGAGCTAACACCTGGGAACAAAAAGAAATGTTTTCACTCTCGACATTGGTTCTTAAAGCATGAATTCTGATTGACGGGCTGAGTTTAAGATTTGCATATGTCTAGTACAATTTTGCACCTAAATAATACTCCAATTTCTAAAAATTAAAAAAAATTAAAAAAAAACAAAAACTAACGTACTTTTAAAAATAATAGGATTCAAAACATAATGATTTGTAATTTTCCCATATTTAACATCAAACCATATCGTCTACCACAATCATAATTTACGTGAAAGAAGGTGGATGAAAAGAAAATTACACAAAGCTAGTGTCCTTTTTCATTTTCATGCTTTATATTGTAGATAATAAAGGAACTATTAAATTTAATGCATTTTGTTTTAAGAACATGATTCAAAACACTGGCAGTAAGAAATGTTTTAAAAGATGTGACTATGTGAGTTCAAAGTTGTATGTTCTCTGAGAAAATAGTATACATTCTTAGAATACATTTTCAGAGCCAGGATATGCTGTATGTAGATGATATCATGTGAGTAGAATGTAGAGCTCTAGGGAGGGGCTGCTATTCTACAGATAGCTAAGCAGTTACAGTAATAAAATCATAGCATTTACAGACAACAGCTGCTAAGGTAACAATTAAGTGTAAGATTTGGGAAAAAACCAATATAATCAAGACCCTTGCAGTGTCAGATTCTTCACAATGAAAATTAGAGAAAGAGAAAGAAGTGTCTAAGTGCCTTGACAGCTAGAAACATATATGTGACTCCAAGATATATTTACTGGATTACTTAGCAATCCAATCTTTGAATCAATGGACAGGAACTCTTATAGATCCATCTTGCACTTGAGGAGAAAACATAAAAGAGAATACATTCCCGTAAAGGGAACATCACTGACATGTTTCTTGGATGGCTGAGGCCTATGAGCTCACACCAGCTGCATAAAATTCCTTTGCAGGCACATAGCTACGATGTAGACAATTTCTTATTGTAGAATCTAACTTGAATCTAAATCTGAACTGAAAATAGCAGAGATGTCTACCAGTAAGATTTGATAGAGAAAAATGCTGCCTCATTCACAAAATGGAGAATTATGCAACTATAGTTCAAATAAGGTATAATNTACAGGCTGTCATCATATCTTAAAGATACAAATTATGTTCAAAAATGAGCTAAAGAAAATGTATACCATTTGGTAATATTTATTTAAGAAAGTAGTTAGTGGTTATAAATATATCTGTATTTTCTTACATTTTTAGAAATGTAATCCTAAATCATAAAATGAATGACATTTTTTGCTTATACATACAGGAAAGAATATAGAGAATTCAGGAAAAAGCAAACTGTGTGAGGCTATTTTATTGCCTAGAATTTACTTTCTAAATTTCATACAAGAATCATGTAAATATTTTATATAACAGCAAAACAAATTAAAATCAACATAAAAGACATAAAAGCAAATGAACTTAAATTTCCATTGGGTTTATAGCTCAAAATAAAGAAATTCTTCTAAGTAAAAAGCAGAGTTAATTGACTGTAAACCTGCTAGGGACATATAAGCTAAAGAAACAAAAAGAATTGCACAAAATTGTAGAGCTGTACCCAGCAAGAACATTTTTAGCAAGAACATAATATTGGTGTTTTTCCTTAAACCTTATGTGTACATAACAGACAAATCAAGGAACTATGTGAAATCTTTATAAAAGATACCTAAAATATTACATTTGAGTCATAAATATTGGCAGAAATCTGTGAAGTAGGTTCCCTAGGTGTTTTTCCTCTAACCAACAAAATGTGGAGAAAAATAAAGTCAACAGTGCCAAGTAGACACTGAGTTTATTACAAAATCTCCTGATTTTAGAAATAAATCCCACCACATTTTCTGTCAGGAAGTCTGGAAGTTTATCTTGCTCTGAGTTATAACAAAATGAGTGTATGGTTTGGAGAGATGGCTCAGCTGGCAAAGGAGAATGTCATAAGAGCCTGATACGCGAGTCCTATTTCCAAACCCACAAAAAGGTAGTCGGAGAGAATCTATGATCTTGACATGCCATGGCAAGCAGATGTTTGTGTGTGTGTGTGTGTGTGTGTGTGTGTGTGTGTGTGTGTGTGTGTGTGTGTGTTTTAAACCCAAGAAAACCATCCTCTCCACTCAACTTGAGTCTCCCATTGACAAAATATGAGGCGGCTTGAGCTTCAGTTATAACAGCAATGATTTGATAGCACATTGAATATATCTCAATGTCTAAGCCTAAAGCAAGTGGACTAATGAATGAAACCAAGCTCTTACTCCCCTACAAAGCACCTTCTTTTAATGTACAGACCGTCTGTATTGGGAAGGTAGGCCTACAATATTGATTTAATATCAGTACAAAGATTCAGGCAACCAAGCTTTGGATTTTGAATACTGATCTTTCACCAGGATGTCGACAGGTGCACAGTACTGTTGAATGTGGGTATTGGATGCAAGGCGCAGGTCCCAGCCATATGGTGATGAGAGAAGAAAACCAAAATCACAGTACNATGTGCCACAGAACTCTAATGCTTAGTGCATTAAACGTATGAACAATGGCTGCAGACTATGATGCTTTCTGCTTTAACTAGCTTCATCAGGACATCATCCCATTATGAAGGAGGGATATCTGTATTCAAAAAATGCTCAGACTAAAGTCATTGCCCTCAGGAATGATGTAAAGAATTAATAATTTCTATTTTTTTCTGTATGAACAGGAGGCTTGTTACTGCCTTGTTTTCTTTGAATAGATTTCAATATTTCATGTTGAAGAAAAGAATCATCTGAAACTTTACCTTTATCTCACTTTACACAGCTTGCCAGTTACACTTACCTACTGTTTTCTTGGCCTTTAACACCAAATCATTTATCTAAGTCTCAACATAGTACAAAACAATCCATCTAACCAATAAGTGATTGAGTTGATCAAATTTACAAAATAGCACCAGAACTCAATCAATTCTTAATTTGTATTTTTGGTGTTAACATATATGGAGATTATTTTTTGAGGTTATTGATTTTGCCAGGCTGCTAGCCAAGGAACTTCAGGGATCCACCTGTCTCTCCATCACTCCCTCAGGGCTAAGATTATTTCATCATCCCTGGCTTATGAGGCAGGTGTGTTATTAACTGAGGCACCCCCAAGCCCCATAATATAACAATTTTTACTCCAAGTACTACTCCCCTTAGAATGAGATCTTCAGAAGTGCAAGAACCATGCATTATTCTATAACAGCAATGTTTACCTCAGCATCCATATCCTCTAGCTATTCAATGAATGCTTTAAGTACAGTAACTAAAACAACATACATGAATAATTATTTCAAAATCATGTCTTGATTAGTTAACTGAATATCACTTATTATTATTATTATTATTTTAGAATTCTAATATGCATAGTCACTAATATATCTACAAAACATGTAGATATATTAAGTATGATATTCTAAGCTTTATCATGAACAGAGCTGTAGTTTATAGTTTTTAAAACAATAGTAGGGCATTTGTTTTAGGAAATAGTAACCACTTTGGCACTCACAATATTTTGTACTCAGTTTTCCATAGAAAACTGTTCTCAGACAATATGTCATTTCCCTTTGATTAAAATACTACTAAAATCACTAAATAATCAAAATTAATTATAATTATAATAATAATAATAGACAAGAACAGTGGAACTTGTAAATTACAATGGCTAAGAAATGTAGGGATCTGGCAAAGATATTATTTGATTATCATTATAAAGACTAAACCAATAAAATGTTGTATGTTTGAAGACAATATATATTAACCAATGTAGAGGAGGAGCACTGTATCAAATTATGAAAGTGACTGCAGGGTTCACATGGTTATTGTGCTGAGCCAATGGGAAAGAACTTAAGTGTCCCTAAACAAGTAGAGGCTAACAGAAACATCACTGTGTTGCCTCTTAATTGAATAGTCAATATCAACTAACAAACTGCAATAGAGAGAGAAACAAAGAATTCACTGATAAAGCAAATAAGAATTTAGTTTCCCTCCAAAGTTAATATTGATTTCAAAACATTAGTAACTTCCTTCTAAAATTATTTTCAGACAAGGTCCCATTGTAGCCCAGGCTGGTTCTGAACTCACTATGTAGACAAACATGACCTTTAACATCTGATCCTCCTGTCTACACTTCAGAATTACAGGTATATACCACCAAGCTTGGTGTGTACTGCTCTAGGGATATTTCTAACCCTGGACTGTATACATGCCAGGCAAACACTGTTATCAACTGAGTTCTCTCCCCAGGCTCTACATATTTTTCTTTATAAATATGTTTTGGTGTGTTTGAGGAATGAATAACCTCTAAATGTGTTGACAATAATTATATGTCCATAACTGCCTAAGTAAATTTATCAAAGACCTTCCATGTAGTGAAGCTTGCTCTGAGTGNCCTATTTAACCTTGCAAATGACCAACCAAATAATTCAACCTTTAAGCATTGTAGTCATATCTTCTGAGTCCTGATGTGACCCTTCGGGTTTCATAATTTCTAATTTATAATAATCTCTCATTTTTCCATTTATAAATTCAATTTCTAAATAGTATTAATAAAGTAGCATTATGATTGTAATTGCTTTTACATTCATAGCCCCCTTAACTTTTTACTAGTTGTGATTCATTTAAACCATTCTGAAATAAAAGCTTTTAATATTTCACTACAAATAATATTTTCTCTTATAAATATTTATAGATTATGATTGCCAATGAGAATGTGCATAATTTTAAATGTCTTTTCCAGAAGAAGCATTTAAAGTTTGGAAGGAGTGGAAATAATGTTTATAAGTTTGGGACATTTCTGTTCAAAATTGTTACATTTACAGAAAAATATTCTCTGAATTTTGATGGAAATTTTATTTCATGAGACGCTAATTTTCTATGCTGATAGTACATGTTGGTCAGGAACTATCTTAGTAGCAATATTGTTAACTATTCAAATAGAATCTCCGTGCAATATCCGTACTCTAAATGCCTCAAATGCAAAGGGGTAGAAAATACTCTTTGTCTACTTTTCACATCCTCACAGACTCATGGTGCTCAGTGATCCAAAGTTCCCAAAATCTCTCCAGCTTCACTTTGCAAGTAAAATACAGATCTGAATGCACAAGTCTACCCTGATGTCACACAGGTTTGTCGCTACCATCTGTGACAAGATATTTAGCTGTGTTAGAGTCTTTCTCCATCAACTTACAAACAACACAATGTAGAAAAACTACAAATAGAGTAATCAAGATAGACGGTATTCCATGTAATATTATTAATTTTGGAGTTTGCTATGATAGTTTCATCATAAAAAATTGTGTATTAAAGCTATTACATATGCATTTTTGTCTATATTTGGAAACAGGGTCTGCAGGAATCTGTATAAGTCTTGAACTTACACAATTCTTATACAGGTCTTTGCTTCCATGGGATTAGTATGAGTATGAAAGGGGAGATCAGAGAGCACTTCCTCTGTCTCATACACACACACAAACACACACACACACACACACACACACACACACACACACACACACACACACACACACATCTACTAACCTACCAACCACTGGGAAACAAATCTTAGACTGCAGCAATCCAAACAGACAAAAGGCTGTGAGGGCTGGATCTCCAGGAATCCATTCCAAACAGATTTTGAGTTTGAACGTATAGTTTGGGGAATTGTGAGAAAACACACTCCTGTGAGTCCATGGGAGCCTAACCTGATTGATACAGCATTTAACTTTTGCTCAAAAGCATCAGTGTATATTACCAAAGATGCAGATCAGAACTGGAACTTTCTCCAGGTCCTGAAGCTTACCTTTATTCTGTTCTTTTTAATTTTTGTTTTGTTATTTAATTATTCTTTTTATTCATTTTACATACCAATCACAGATCCCCTTCTCATCCCTTCTATCACTCCCCGCCTCCAGCCTCCTTCCCCCTACCCACCCCTCATCCCCTCCTCTAAAAGGGTAAGGGCTCCCATGAGGAGTCAGCAAAGCCTGGTACTTTCAGTTGAGACAGGGCCAAGCCCCTCCCCCTAGCACCAAGAGTGAGCAAGGCGTCCCACCATAGGTAATGGGTTCCAGAAAGCCAAGTCATGTGCCAGGAGTAAATCCTGATCCCACTGACAGGGGCCGCTGAAATAGACAAAGCTACACAACTATTTCCCATATGCAGAGGGTCTAGTCTGGTCCCAGGCAGGTTCCACATCTGTTGGTCTAAAGTTCGTGAGTTCCTATGAGCTTGGTTCAATTATCTCTGTAGATTTCCCTATCATGATCTTGACCCCTCCCCCTCTTGCTCATATATTCCATCTTCCCTTTTTCGACTGGACTCCCAGAGCTTGGCCTGATGCTTGGTTGTAGATCTCTGCATCTGCTTCCATCAGTTACTGGATGAAGGCTCTATGACGACAGGGTATTCACCAATCTGAGTACTGGGGTTAGCCAGTTCAGGCACCCTCTCCACTATTGTTAGTAGTCTAATCTGGGGGTCGTCCTCACAGATACCTCTGAATTTCCCTAGCACCAGGTTTCTTCTTTACTCCATAATGGCTCCCTCTATCAAGATACCTCTTTCATAGCTCTACTCTGCCCCCCGCCAGCTTGACCATCCCATTCCCTCATATTCTCACCCCCATCCCCTGTTTTAATAGTGTTCTTCTAGCACATTCAATGCTGACGTCCTTTTGTATGTTTCCCTGCCCTTGATTTAGCAGTTCCCATAAACTTGACAAAGTACNTTCCACNGGTACAGGGCGAGTCACTTTCTCACCGTTGGGTGTTTGAGTAACAGAGATAGCAATCCCCTTCCATTTCAGCTCCTCAGAAACCCCTTCTGTGTTTACTGTTTGGACACAGTGCCTGGTGATAATAGTCAGGCTATGATTTTCTGTCTTTGCTCTGAACTAGAATGCAAATGAAGGATATGCTAAACACAGCTGCTGCTGTGTATAATGACATTCGGTGTGTGGATGCTGCATCCAGATTCCATTTTAAGGCAGCCATCTGTCCTTTAGCTGGCAAAATAACGGAAGATTTATACCTTAATAAAACCACACACAGAAGTGCAACCCGCACTCCTTCACATGCCCTCCACACAGTTTCACATTCATTAGTAAATTTTCTTCAGGCTTCTCCCTGGTTTTAAGGGACTTTGGAGTGAGAACCTGTTAAACCTCAACACAGGGATTTATCCTGATGTGTTTTGGACTCATTATGGTTTTCAGTAAATCTTCACAGGCTGACACAAGTGTCATTAAATATAAAAGATTAGGAAACATTATTTCACTATTTTTCAAGATCCACACAGACTCATTTTGTTGGGACCTGCAGAGTTTAGAAAAAAATAAAAACCCTTTTCCCTTCTTATTTAATTTAATATCTTGACCAACCTGTGGGTTGCTCAAGGTCACACAACCCATTAGCACAGAAGCAGGAACTGAAAATATGTTTTCTTCATGTTCCTGAACCTTTTCATCACCCCTCAGAGTGACTTATTAGCTATGCGCTGGGTTATTTTGTAGTACATATATTGATAAAAAAGATATTTTGAACTCTTATGTGCCAGACATTTCATTTTGCCTTCATATCACGGCGATATAGACCCTATTCTCTCAAAATGTGTCATATAATAAAAAAGTTAAAATCTGTATACATGTAGAAAATATTTCCAGTTTTTACCCAAATACAAATAAACACACCCATTATATTGCCCATTTTCTGGTTTGGTCTGTTAACATCTGTACAGTGCCCAGTTGTTTATTTTGGTTCCTCCCAATTAATTTATNTAAGTTTTTCCATCTTAAAAGATNTCGTTTACTCAGGAAATACATTTATTTTTAAATTAATTTTACTATATTTTTTAAATTTTTAAGATACCTCTTTTTGAATGCCTATTAACAGAAAAGAATATTTGACTTTTAGAATATTGATGAACCATATTTTGACTTTCAAAACTTTGAAGTGTGAGGATATACAACAATTACATAAGAGACAACTCTNTATCATTTCTCTTAGGCAGTTATTCAGAAAATACACAATTATGGAGGATTTACCATGTGATTAACATTACAAAGTGCATTGAAATTATAGAAAAAAATTGCTTAACAAACCTTGCTTTGTGTAATGTGTATTCTGAAAAACTCCTTTCCGTATAAATATTTCTGTTATGCTGTCCTTTGGAAGGTTGNGGTATTATTTTGACTCTATAATGAATGCCGATTTGGAGCATTTATAAATATCTGCCTCTTACATTCAATTTGTGACCTGCAGACCATCAGCCTCAGAACCATTTTCTTACAGAAGTCAAATCATAGAGTACAAAATGCATCTAATGAGTAAGAGTTTCCCCTTAAGTTGTAATCACCATTATGATTAAAAGCAATGTGCTTGTGTCCAGTTGACAAAGGATGGCACATGATGGTTAATCTTGAGTATCAACCTGATGGTTTATAGCTATAGAAACGACCTTTGAGCATGTCTTTGAGGGAGTTTCTGCACTGTCTTAAGTGAACTGGGAAGACTCACCCTTAACTTGGATAGCAACACTCCATGGCCTGCAGTGCTGCATGGAATAATTGGGAGAAAGCAAATTAAGCACCAGCATGTATCTTTTCAATATCTTGACAGTGAACATAGGTGTCTCATGATCTTGCCACCATACCTTACCCACTGTGATAAGCTAGAGACCTCAAACTGTGAACCAAAAATAAATCCTTCCATCTTTAAGTTGCGTTTGACAGAACACCGTGGAGCAATTGAACTTAATCTCTGTGTTAGCTTTTGGTTGTTCTAACAAATAACCCAGAAAAACAAATTAAAAGAGGAAGGATTGATTTGCTTGTCTCAGAGTTTCAGACAATGGTTGATTGAATACTGTATTTCTTGGCTTTGGTAAGCTGGAACAACACAGCAGAGGGGAGTGCTAGTATAAAACCCTTCACTTTAGGAAATCCAAGTAACAGAGGGAGACACCCAGAGACAGGTGGCAGATGGCATTGAACATCTTCTCAAGCACATCATATTACCCTCCTTCCCTCATGTAGTCCCCAGCCCATATTTCCCCCTGCCTATTAATGTGTTTGTTATTAGTGGCTCAGGATCCAGCTTTTCAGTACAGGAACCCTTTCAATACAAGCACATTTAAGATTTAAATTATACCAATCTCCTAGGTTATTTTTGCCACATTGATGTATTAAAAGTATTACTTTGAAGACATTAAATAAAAGTTTTTCACCTAAGACAAATTTTCTTCTCAGTGGTCTTGAAATCTCCAAGGTCATTGCTATTTGCTGATGGAAATTTATACCACTTGTGTCATTTACTTGAGTGCAATGTATGAGTGATAAGACTACTGTTAAATTTGCTAGAGGTCAGTAACAGTAACGTAAGTAACGAAATATACAATGCTCAAACAAAAGTCATTTTTCCCAGGTTCAGGGATTTTTATGGAATAAGGGCAGAGTGTCCAGCCAGAGACTACAAGAAGAAGGGGTTTTTGAACCAAGCAAAGCAGTTGCATATAGGATTTTCCCTTAACTAAGATAGCATGTAGAAGACCTGTCAAAGCACAAGCAAGTCAAAATCCCAGCATGGAGAGAGGAAGTAAGCACACAGTACCACTCATAGCTAAGAAGTTATTGACAAGCTGGGCGTGGTAATGCATGCCTTTAATCCTAGTACTTGGGAAGCAGAAGCAGGTGATCTCTGTGAGTTTGGGGCCAGCCTGGTCTCCATAGTGACTTCCAAGACAGCAAGAGCTACAAAGAGAAACCCTATCTTAAACATTGTCCCTCAAAAAGGAGGAAGAAGAGGAGGGGGAAAAGTTATTGACAGTTGGTAGCTCTTGAGAGAGGGATAGGCAGTTTTTCTAAGGGTATGGCCCCTAGTTGGTTGACTACATTCCAGTGAAGGACACACATCCAAGAACATGGGCAACATAACTATCCTTGATGGGATTAAACACAAATGGACTGGTGGAAAAGGGAGCGGATAGAATCAGGAGCAGTGGGGAAGGGATTAATATGATTAAAAGACATTGTATGAAATTACCAAAATCCTACCAAAAGTGAGAAAAACGTATTTTAAAATTATTTTTGTTTATATTTAAGGTTTAAACTGTATAATTTATTGTATTGAAGAAACTAAACTCCATGTCCATAAAATCTTCATGAGTTATGGATTTCAAATTATAATAAATGCTGCCAAAAGTTATATATTTTTCCTAAACTTGGAAAATATAGACACATAATATTTGTATATCTGCCTACTTGCATTTCCTTATTTTTTAAAAAGTGGACATTTTCAAACACACACACACACATAAATAACAGAAATTGACTTACAACCCAGAAAAATATATTCATCTTTTCCTTACCTTTCACACTCTTCAACTCAAGCACACAAAAACTGCTCATCCTTTCAGTAGCAGTTTTTACCTAGCTCTATTTTTAGGACAGATAGCTTCATCTTTCTTTCCACACTATAGAGGAACTGAACATTTTGGGGAAAATACAGTTCATTAATTCTGCTTAATATCAAAGACTCACATTGACAATTGGCAACTGGGAAAGGAAGGAAACAAATTTTTCTTAAAAAAATGACAAGTTTAGTGTTTTGTTTACTCAAATATTGTTCCGTTTAAACAATGAAAATCTGATGAGTGAGGGCGACTGATTTATGATTAGAATGAAGACTAAGATAGGAGAGGACTCATATTTAAAACCAAAACATGGCCAAATGCTCACGGCTGGGGACAGGGAGGTTCACTCTGGTGTGCAACCTATACCGTTACTTTGCTAAATGGACATTTTTCCAAACTACCTTCTCAATATTTAGATTTATATCCATAGTCTAGTGATGCTCTCAGCTTTGATTAGAGAAGCTTGTCTTTGCTGTGGGTAATGTTAATGTTGGGCCTCAAACTAGTTAGAGTGCTGAGAATATATGACTCTTGTGTACTCAGTCCCAAACCGGGCATCTATATTGTCTACTCCAAGGCTTAGGGAACACAACAGATGAGCGCGTTGAAAGCATGTAAGAGTCAAAAGATAGAGAGGAATGCTCCACAAAGTTATCTTCTAGGCATTGTATGGCACTTACATCTATAGACATATTAGAGCTACTGATAGCTGCACAAAATTTGGCCTATTGACATTTAATCATACATGGAGAGGGTCTCATATTATACCATTTCTGCTTGAGGGACAACTTACACTTAAGGGTTACTAGGGGTGGGGACCAGTCATTTTATCCAGTTTTTTAATCTATTGGTAAGTTGTCCTTCCTCCAGTAAGCAACTTTCACCTTGTTTATTGTACCAGTCCTAGTTAAATCCCACGATTGCTCTCTCTGTCTCTGTCTCTGTCTCTGTCTCTGTCTCTCTCTCTGTCTCTGTCTCTCTCTCTGTCTCTGTCTCTCTCTCTCTCTCTGTGTCTTTGTCTCTACACATACACACACACACATGAACAAAGAAAGAAGGTGTTTTGGGAGGGAGACATGGTTCACCAGGAATAAAGGAGGATGTAAGGAATGTTAGATGGGGTGAATATGGTTAAAATACATTTTATACTAGTAAAATTATCAAAGTTTTGAAAGTGTAATATTGAAAATCACTACTTCTTTCTACTCATTTCTTTACTTTTGTTTTTCCTCCATGCTTAATGTGCTCATTACAATGAATTTTATTAAAATCTAAATATAAAAGATTGAACAAAATATATGTGACATACTCAGAATGATTCTGTTCCCATTTCTAAATTGCATGTCATTTTATAAATTAAATGTGTATGCTGAAAAATATTTATTCTCCAGTAGTACATGTAACATTTTTAATAGTGTAATTAGTGGAAATTCTTAAGTACAAGCTGATTTGAAAAATATTTTAAAAAATTGAAAATGTAACAAAGACAGCATTCATTGTTCATGGCATATGAAACAGTAATGTCTTGCCTTCCCTTGGTGTTAACACTTTACATAGAACCATGGTAAAAATAATTGAATCTAAGAAGCATGCAATGATATTAATTAAACTACAGCCATTATTCAGAATCTTCTANTTTCTTGCTTAAACACTTTCCAACTTAGTTTTTCCTGATCAACTCTAGGATATCACATTAAACATACTGGCATGCATGACTTATCCTCTCTAATTTGTGACAGTTTTTCTTCTTTGCTTTTTATCAATTGAGTATTTTTTTCAGAATGCCATATTTATTAAATACACTTTAATTTGTTGGAGTTGACTGACACAGTCTCAGACCAGTTTGAGAGCAAGGATTTGTAAGAAGCATAATTGAGAGGTGAGAGCAGATGTGATATTATCTATTCTAACGTTTACTTTATGTAATACTAATTTATATCATGATATTTTGTTCTTAGGATTAAAGGCATTGTATACTTTCCCTTCACCTTTCTGTATTTTAAACATTATATTTTTAGTCATGTGTGTTTGTTTGAAGGGGTGCATATGTCAGAAGATGGTATTTAATAGCCTGGAGCTTGTGTTACAGGCACTTGTAGATGCTGGGAAACTTTAAAAGAAGAATAACCTCCTATACCTACCACTGTTAAAATGGCCAAGAGCCCACAACTAGATAGGCCATGGACCTATGTGAAAACCTGCTACTATTATTCTGCTAATGGGTCATAGCAGTAGAATAACTTACAATAATATACTTCTATACTCAGAGATCAGTACATTGATCAACCTTCATCAAAGAAGCTGCTTCTTGCAGTAGATAGCAATCAGCACACAGGTGCATTATTGAACAATGTGGAAGGAGTGAGAAACTTCAGAGCACTACACTCTAAACATGATATTTTCATCAAACTTCTTCCTTCATGGTTCAGGGATCTATAGGGAAAAGGAGAAAAATTGTAAGAGCCAGATTTGGTGGATGGCCCAAAGAAAGCGGTGTCATTCAGACACAACATGTCTGATACCGATATGAACTCACAGAGACTGTGACAGATGCATAAGAATTGCATAGGTGCAAATCACACAAAATCCCACCTTTAACCAAATCAATTCACAGTAATAAGTTTTCAGNCATTTCCAATTTGTTTCCCTTCAAGATTCTATCTACCACACATGTGTTAACATACATAATATTGTCCTACAACTTTTCCTCTTCAATTCCCCTGTTTTCTCAGACCTTTCCCATTCATATTTATTTGGAGTTATCTTTAATAAGTTATCTTCAAGTTCAATGAATCCTCTCTGAGTTGTGCAGAATCTACTAACAAGATTTTAAAGTCAATACATTACTGTGTTTTGATTTCCAGAATTTTCATTTAGTTTTTATTATAATACTATATTTTGGAAATAATGATTTAACCTTTTATATGTTGTATCTTGCCATTAGAGCCTGTAACAAAGAAACTGTGGTGCTGTTGTACAGTAAATGATATTTCAAGAGACAGACTTTAGAGATAGGATATTCTAAGAAATGCAGCTTTAACATATATCATTTTTAAAGTTTGGTTCTTAATTGTGGTAATTAATGCTACTAAATAGAAATTTAGATCAAGCCCAAATGTTTTTCATTGCAAACAAAGAATGAGAAAATAATTGAACTAGTGTTTATTTAGATGTCACAATGATTAAATCTCTACATATAGTCAACATATTGTTCAAAATGGAGCAAGGAAAGATAGGGGAGGAGTGGAAATAACTTTACTTTGAGGCCCACTATTAACATTATTGTGCTTTGTACTTTGTAGTTTTGCTTTANTTTTTAGAATTAATATTATGGTTATATTTCCAAAAAAAGCATTCAACAGTTTAGGGTGATTGGCAGGTGTAGCAATTCAAATGAAAATACTGCACAGTTCAGAGACTGTTCTTAAAAAATGTGCTTGGAACAATAGCTCTGGGATAAATTTGGTTCAAGTTGAAGGTTGTTTCTCAATTCCATTTCTTCCCNGATGCACTGAAATAATACAACCATCATCCTCACTGTCCTCATCACCCTCCTCCTCTTCATTATCTCTGTAATGATTTCATTGACACTATCACTAATATTACTATTATCATTATCACCATCATGTTCATCATCACCACCATCACAATCCAAATAATTGCATATTTTGAGAAAAATCTACAATTAAAAGAAATAAATTTCTAAATAATAAACATTCTCTGGGGGAAATTGTAAGCCACTCAAAAGTGCAGTGTTTGGAATATGAATTGCTACAGAATTCTTCCTATTGTGTCAACTGGAAAGATTTTCCCATTGTTACTGTCATAATATAGTGATATCATAGTACTATGATGTCTATCAATATAGTGACACTATTAATATAGTGTCACTATTAAAATCATGAAATTATTAATATAGTGACATCATAGTACTATTCTCTACCTGTGAAGTCACTTCAAATTAGGCTGGAATGACATATTTTGTTGAGACACAGAAGAAAGCTCATGTTTTTATATCATGTAGACAAAACAGATTCTCTGAGCACAAGCCTGGTTGATGACAGCTATAATATTAACAAAATAAATAATTAGGCCTAATCTTTTACTTAGGAGATATTTTTGACATAAATTATAATTCAGAATTATTTATTGATTTCTTCTAATTTTTTTTCATTCTTTTATTTTTGAGATTATAATATAACTACATTATTTCTTCCTTCTCTTGCCTCCCTCCAAACCCTCCCATATACTACTTGCTCTCTTTCAATTTCATGACTGTTATTTCATTAGTGGTTGTTATAAACATATTTGGATATATATATATATAAATAAAAATTATATATAACCTGATCAGATCAGTCTCTATAGTGCTATTTGTATTTATGTTTTATTATGAATATGATACTTTAAAGTGATTGTGAAAATTATTTAACTGCATTTTACTCCATTTTAATGGCTAAAAGTTCCTTAAATTGAAAATGAATTAATAAATCCAGGACTAGTAGTAAATACTTTTAATCCCAGAACTAAGGAGCCAGAAGCTGGTGGATCTCTGTGAGTTCCAGGATAGCTTGGTCTACATAGTGAGTTCCTGGAGAGAGAGAAAAACAGAAG
>LZPO01118151.1:11552-28429 GCA_001675575.1 Neotoma lepida | reverse complement strand
TAACCACCAATAATCATAAAAGTGGCAGGAAATATTTATGATCAAGGGTAAGTGAGTACCAGGCAGGAACCGACAAAGAGAGAGAAAATATGAGGATCCAAGGGAGAGAGCCTTTCAGTTGTCACAGTCCATCCTCAGATGTCAGTTATAAATCATTGTACTAAGTCACATCATCAAAGTTTGATGAACCTTTCGTATTGGGACAGTTATTGAATATCATTTGGACCTAGCTTCCTTCTTAAAAATGAAATAGGATGATAAATGGATTATAGAGGTAAAAGAAAGTAAGAAAAGTGTTTTTAAATCCTAGGTTTGAATTTTATGTCATTGTTATTTACAGTGGTTGGCTCTAGTTGCTTATCTACAAAACAGGATGATGATGTTCATATTTTATCCTCATATGATTTAGTTTAATTTTGGTAAATATACTTTGAATTCCTTAAACAGAAAAAGGTTTTCCCTATCCCTCCTCTTAGGTCCTTAAAGTATACTAATTTTGTCATATAAAACTCTACTCTGGGGACCAGAGAGATGGCTCCTCTGAGGAGCCATCTTCCAGAGGACCTGAGTTTGAATCTGAGCACCCAAGCCAGGAAGCCCACAACCACTCCGGGGATTCAAACATTCTCTTCTGTTTTCTGGACTCCATGGGTACCTTCACATATGGTATACATACATCTGGACACACACACAAAAATAACAATATGGTTTACAAACTATTCTGGAATCAAAAGTGTCCAGGTCTGCATTCTAGATTTGGATCAGGTTTCTTTTCTCTGTGCCACAATTCTCCTTCTATAATACAATCAATCCACTCAATAGATCATCTGGGACTATAAATTGATGTGGTCATGTGAAGTAAAAGAACATAGGAGATGTGTCTTAGTGTTTTATTGTTGTAAAGAGACATCATGGTCATGGCAACTCTTATAAAGGAAAAAAATTATTTATTTATTACTTTTTTATTATTAATTTTTTTATTTATTTTACATAGCAACCACAATTTACCCTCCCTCTTCTTCCCTCATTTCTCCACCCCCACCTCCTTTCTACCCCTCTCCCATCCAGTCCTCAGAAAGGGTAAGACCTCTCATGGGAGTCAACAAAGATTAGCATATCAAGTTGAGGCAGGACTAAGCTCCTCCCCCCTGCATCAAGGCTGAGCTAGGTATCCCACCACAGGGAATAGGTTCCAAAAGGCAGCTCATGTGCCAGGGACAGATCCTGGTCCCACTGATAGAAGCCCTACAAATAGGTCAAGCTACACTACTGCTGCTCACATGCAGAGGGCCTAGTTCAGTCTCATGCAGGCTCCTTAGCTGTCATCTAGAGTCCGTGAGCTCAAACAAGCTCAAGTCAGCTGTTTCTATGGGTTTCTCCATCATGATCTTGACCCTTCTGGCTCATACAATTCCTCTTCCCTCTCTTCAACAGGGCTCCTGGAGCTCAGCCCAATGCTTGGCTGTGGATATCTGCATCTGCTTCCATCAGTTAGTGGATGAAGGTTCTATGATGGTAATTGGGGTAGTCACCAATCTGATTGCAGGAGAAGGCCAGTTCAGATACCCTCTCCACTATTGATAGGATTCTTAGCTGGGGTCATCCTTGTAGATTATTGGGATTTTCCCTGGCACCAAGTTTCTTCTTCTTAATCCCATAAAGGCTCCCTCTATCAGATTGTCTCTCTTTCATTGCTCTCCTCTCGGTCTGTCTCCCAACTGGATCATCTGGATCTTTCATGTACCCGTCCCCCATCCCCTCACCTCTACCTCCTATCTCTATCCCAAGTTTACCCAGGAGATTTCATCTATTAAGGAAAGCATTTAATTGGGGNTCACAATTTCAGAGGTTTAGCCATCGCAGTGGGAAGCATGGTGTCATGTAGTCAAACATAGTGCTAGAGAAGTAGGTGAGAGTTCTGTGTCTGGATCCCCAGGCAGCAGGAAGAGAGACATCACTGGATCAAAGCCCACTCCCAGTAACACACTTTCTCCAACAACCTCCTAATCTCTCTAAGTAGCACCACTCCTTAATGACTAAGCATTCAAATATGTGAGTCTAAGGAAGCAGCTTCTTAAAACCACCACAAGATACTTGAATCTAGGGGAGGTCCTTGTCCTTTGGGAATTGTCTAAAAAGCTCAACAGTTTGCAAATATTCAATAGTACATAAACAATGTTTGTTTCTGTAATTCATGAACTTGAAAGCAACTGATAATAACTTTCAATATAATCTTCCATGGATAACTACAGATTCACTCTAGCCAGTTTCTAGTCTAGCCTTTGTCAATGGTCATGACTGTACCTTCAAGCCAATGTTGTTCTATTTGCCCAGATCATTCAGGGCTAGGGAGAGAAGCTTTTTCTTTTTAATGTGAACACATTTGAGAAGAGTGATTTTGAAACCTACTTCTGCTTCTGCTATAAAGCCCATTAACCTCTGAGACTGAGGCTAAGCATCCATACTTACAAGAAAATAAGTCAAAACATCTTGGCCACTATTTTATTTTAAAATAAGTGAATAAGTAGAAATGCAAAACCACATGAATGCATATTTCTAATTTACTTATAACAAGTATCATGTTTTCTCAACATTACTGATGATAGACTTCCTTACAGTGGCCATCTACATGAACACAATTCTTCTCCTCTCCCAAGACGCTCTTATTATAGCAGCCNTAAATCTTATAAGTGGAAATATCTTACAAACAAGAAAGTATTGTGTGATTATACATCTACCATAAGTGAATAGACTCTCTAAAGAATTAGTGCTGAATGCTTTGATTCAGTTATTCTGGGGTCAAGTTGTTACTAGTAAGTGAAAACAAAACAAAACAAACAACAACAGAACATCAATGAGTTTTATAATTTTTCCTTCTTCAGGAAATGCTTTCTGTTCTAGTTTTCCTCCTGTTGCTGCGATAAACATCATGATCATAATTAATGTGGGTGGGAAAAACTTATTTGATTCACATGTCATGATCACAGATCCCCAATGGAAAAAGTCAAGCTGGACACTCAAGCAATAGCAGAGGCAGGAAGCATTAATGAAATATGTTCAATGGCTCTTTCCTCACGGCTTACTCACCATCTTCCTTTCCTATACAACCTGGGACCACTTGTTCACATCACCNACAGTGTATTGAAAATTCCAATGCCAATTATTAATCAAGACAATATCTCAAAGACATGTCCCTAGGCTAGTCTGAAAGAGTCAATTGTTCAGTGAGGTTTCCTCTTACAGGTTGTCTGAACTTTAAACTATCCAGCACAGTATGTGTGAGGACATTCCTCCGCTTAGAGATAAAGAAAAGTCATAGTCATAGGATATTTTTCAAAAATATCCCCTTTAGATGCATTTGGCACTTGAGAAATGTTGATGAGAAATGACTTACAAGTTATGTACCAAGACCCATCAAACTCTGAGGCTGAAAACCTCTCCAGTAACATTTTTTTGGCTACCAGATGCTACACAGCTGCATTGAAAATTGTTATCTGAGCTCAAAAGAGAAACAAAGAGAGGATTGTTGAAGCCATGAAGGCGTATGACACAGTAAACAGTGCATTTAATTCCATCTTAATGTGAGAGATAGCATGCATTAGATAGATATAATCCGATCATTAAAAACAAATTTATGGAAGTTTAGCAACTTTTTCAGGGATGTGTGACTAATAATACAGAATTGTGAGGCCTCCAAAACATATTTCTCTTAATCGGCTGGCGTTTAGTTTGGATTATTGATTGTTAAATCAAAATAAAACTTTTCACTTGAGACTTTGCATTTCATTTGTGAGGGATTTGTCTTCATCCTGATATGCATATCAGATGCCCAGTTTGCCCATAAAAAATCCCACTCTAACTGAAGCATAGAATTTCCATGTCAGAAAAGTTCTTAGAACTCCATTTTCCTTCCAGTTATTTTTTGGTGCAAGTGGTATCATCTGGTTTTAATTGCAGCTATATTTTCTGAATAAGTGTACTATTACTATATTGGGGGACATTTGGAAAAGCATTAGACAAAAAATGTCATTTCTGTTCCCTTCATTTTATCATTTACATCCATTTTAGTCTCAGTATACCTCTGTTGTATGCACAGTGATAATTGTGGTACATTGGGAAGTCATTTTTAACCTTCCAGTATTACTATAGAGTTTTCATGACTTAGCTACTTAATAATGTAATACTCTGGCAAAAAGTGGCTGAGCTGTAAGGTACTGAGTTGTTTCCATTGTTGATATACTTAAGACTGAGACTGGTAGAGCCAGACAGCTGGCATTATCCATTCACCATCAACATGCCAACCTCACTGGTTGGCAGACCAGGGATGACTTTACTATTCCATTAAATAGGACTTGTGAAAGATCAGTCACCTCATCTGTATTTAGTATGTGAAGTAGACACAGAGTGGGCATTCCATGTTAAAGACAAATATGATTATTACATATTTCCCCAAACTGTTGAGCTATGTCTTTCAGAGGATTCCCAAGCTATTTTCATATAATCACAGACAAATGCACCCTTTTCACATGTTCCCAAAGTCAAATAATCTCTTAAGATTACTTCACTTAGGAACTAAGTACTAATATTGTCCTGTTTTGCATAAGGAAAGAACCGCAAGTAAAATATCCAAGGTCAGTATCCAAGGTTACATAGAAGAAGGTAGAAAAAACAGGTTTCAAGGCCCAGCTAGATCTAGTGGCCATGTTCCTACTGGGGCCACCATACTCCTGATGATCTTAACAGTGATTTGGGAAGAAATAAATTACAAAACCATGAACTACTCCAGGTTTTACATAGGTCTGTGAAAATCTATCGTCCAGTGATACAGTTGTAAACTGAGGCCCTAAGAAGAATGTTACAAACTCAGCCAAAATATTCAGTGGTTTATAGCTGTAGTATTGTTCCCTAAAAATCAAGTAAAGGAGAAATAATGCTTCAAAAAAGAGCACACAGTGCTAAACAATGATCTCATGGAAGGAAAGGCTGAGACAATATTATATAAATCTGAGCATACATATGATCCTACATATATTTTATGTATCTATATACAATATGTGGATCATACATGCAGAAATGTACATATATATAATAATATGTGATTTTTATGTATATTTGCCATCAATACAAAATTTTCATTTGGTTATACTTTAGTTAATGGGGGGATTTGGTTTGAGAAACATGTCAATGGGTGAGTCAGTGTTTTTTGCTATTGTATGAGAATTGTGACATGAACTTATTCAAACCAAATTATGAAGCTTACTCCATACTTGGATTTTGTATTATGTATTTCCTATGTGAGGCCCACCTTCAAATGAAATATATTTACACAGTATAATGTAGGTATAAGCATACAGAGGCAGAAAGTGAGGGAGGGTTAAGGAAATAAACCTTCCTTATTGCATATGCATACATGTTTTTGTGAGTATGCATTTGTGTGCAGGTGTGTGTTCATGTGTATGAAGGACAATAAAGCTTTTTAGCAACTCAGATTAGATTCTCACCTGTGCTACTGGGGTTCAGTGTTTACTCTGTAGGATTTCTATGGTCTGAATCAGATTATTTCCATGAGGAACATGGTCCAGAACTGACATAAATCAGATGTTCGGTATATGAGCCTTACGTTCTGCCCATATCCTGACCACTTTCTTCCTGTCTTGTGCCTTCCCTCTTCAAACAGCTCAACTGAGATGAAATAATATTTCAAAGGCTTCACACAGCCCTCCTGTGGGCTCATAGCCATGGCCCTGTGTGATAAAAGTACTACATAAATATGTTTCCTCAAATGCTGACATGATTCTAATTGCTATCAGGTGACACCCCAGGATAAAAAGAGATGAATGTCTTAGTCTGGAATTTAAAATCTATGGAGAAGTGGCTATAGTTACAGTTGCTTTTCTGGAGCATCTCTGAATTCCCAGATATTACATAAACTGCGATTGTAGCACAGTCACAGATAAAAACACTTCCAGGATGGATCTGTCTGTGAGATCATCTGCAGGCCTTTCCTTCTGACATGCCCTTGTTTAGTAGGCTTGTATGGAAACATGTACAAAGTTCTGTGTGAAAGGAAGACACTAGAATACAAGTCTTTGCTTAGCAACTTAATAATAATCAAGAGGATATATGAGTTGAATTAATATTTAAATGTTTGTGTCCTCAGTCCCCTCTTAGTAGGAACTAGAAAAAACTTCCCAAGTGCCCATTATCCTTAGTGTGTCCTTGCACCTTTCAGGCAGAGAACCACAGGAGCTCTCTAGATTTTCATCCTGTCTGGAGGTTCCATAATGAAGATGAGAACCCTACATATACTAGTATCTGGCTGTATCACCAATGACTGGGAAAATAATTGAACTTCTTCAACATGGGAGAAGTCTTAATGACAAATTTTATTGATAAACATTAGAGCTTAGTGGACATCTCTTTGGATTTCTATGTTTTATGTTGTGGTACAAAAAAATAAAGAACATAGGTAGCTGAATAGTAGCACAAAGAAAGTTTATTAAAGAATTATANACTTCCAACAGGGAAGGAATCAGACCAGAGCTAGAAGGGAGACTAGAAATGCAATTGTATCATGGCCAGAGGGTTTTGACACCCTTTATTTTTTTGTTTTTGGTTTTGGTTTTGGTTTACACTTCTTATTTTATATTTTTATTAATAATTTTTTATTCATTTTATGAACCAACCACAGATCCCCCTCTCCTCCCTCCTCCTGACCCCTCCAGCTTTTCCCACCTACCCCACCCCCCCATTCCCTCCTCCAAAATGGTAAAGCCTCCCATGAGGAGCCAGCAAAGCCTGGTATATTCACTTGAGGCAGTTCCAAGCCCCTCCCCCTGCATCAAGGCTGTGCAAACGGTTCCACCATATGTAATGGGCTCCAAAAAGCCAGCTCATGCTCTAGGGATAGATCCTGATCTGACTGCAAGGGGGCCCCTTAAGCAGACCAGCTACACAACTGCCTTGCTTATTCAGAGGGTCTAGTCCAGTCCCGTGGAGGATCTACATCTCTTGGACTAAAGTTCATGAGTTCCCATTAGCTTAGTTTTGCTGTCCCTGTAAGTTTCCCCATCATGGTCTTGATGCCCCTTGCTCATAAAATCCATCTTCCCTCTCTTCTTGGAGCTCAGCCTGGTGCTTGTCAGTGGATCTCTGAATNTGCTTCCATCAGTTACTGGATGAAGGCTCTATGATGACAGTTAGGATATTCACTAATATGATTACCAGGGTAGGCTAGTTCTGGTACCCTCTCCACTATTGCTAGTAGTCTAAGCTGGGGTCATCCTTGTGGATTGCTGGAAATTTCCCTAGTACCATGTTTCTCCCTATACCCATGATGTCTCCATTGATTAAGGTATCTCTTTCATTGCTCTCAGACTCCATCCCTGTTCCAGCTTGACCATCCTGTTCCCTTATGTTCTCATCCTCATCCCCTACCCTCTACTGTTCCCCCTCACCCTCAGTTTACTCGTGGAGAACTCATCTATTTCCCCTTTCCAGGGCAATCCATGCATCCCTCTTAGGATCCTCCTTGTTAGCTAGCTTCTCTGATCTGTGGATTGTAGTTTGGTTATCCTTTGCTTTGCATCTAGTATCCACTTATGAGTGAGTACATACCATGTTTGTCTTTCTGAGTCTGGGTTACCTTACACAGGATGATATTTTCTAGTTCCATCCATTTGCCTGCAAATTTCATGATGTCATTGTTTTTTACAGAGTAGTACTCCATTGTGTATATGTATCACGTTTTATTTATACATTCTTTGGTTGAGAGACATCTAGGTTGTTTCCAGGTTCTGGTTATTATGAATAATGCTGCTATTAAAATAGTTGAGCAAGTGTCCTTGTGGTATGATTAAACATCCCTTGGGTATATGCCCAAGAGTGGTATCATTGGTCTTGAGGTAGATTGATTCCCAGTTTTCTGAGAAACCACCATACTGATTTCCAAAGTGGCTATACAAGTTTGCACTCCTACCAACAGTCAAAGAGTGTTCCCCTTGCTCCGTAGCCTGTCCAACATAAGCTGTTGTCAGTGTTTTTGTTCTTAGCTATTCTGACAGGTATAAGATGGCATCTCAGAGTCATTTTGATTTGCATTTCCCTGATGACTAAGGATTTTGAGAAATTCCTTAAATATCCTTCAGTCATTTGAAATTCTTCTTTTGAGAATTCTCTGTTTAGCTCTGTAGCCCATTTTTTAATTGGATTGTTTGATATTTTGATGTCTAGTTTCTTGAGTTCTTTATATATTTTGGAGATCAGCCCTCTGTCACATGGGGGGGGGTTGGTGAAGATCTTTTCCCATTCTNTAGGCTGTCATTTTGTCTTATTTACTGTGTCCTTTGCCTTACAGAAGCTTCTCAATTTCAGGAGGTCCCATTTATTAATTGTTTCTCTCAATTTCTGTATTATATTTAAGAAGTGGTCTCCTGTGCCAATACGTTCAAGGCTACTTCCTACTGTCTCATCTATCAGGTTCAGTGTAACTGGATTTATGTTGAGGTCATCTTTGATCCACTTGGACTTGAGTGTTGTGCATGTCAGTAGATATGGATCTATTTGCAATCTTCTACACATTGACATCCAGTTATGCCAGCACCATTTGTTGAAGATGCTTTCATTTTTCATTGTGCAGTTTTGTCTTCTTTGTCAAAAATCAGGTGGTCATGGGTGTACAGATTAATGTCAGGATATTCAGTTTGATTCCTTTGGTCCACATGTTGGTTTTTATGCCAATACCAAGCTGTTTTTATTACTATAGCTCTCTAGTAGAACTTGAGGTCAGGGATGGTGATATCAGCCTCCAGAATTTGCTTTATTGTACAGGATTGTTTTAGCCATCTTGGGGTTTTNGTTTTTCATATGAAGTGAGTATTGATCTTTTGATGCCTGTGAAGAATTGTGTAGGGATTTTGATGGGAATTGCATTGAATCTGTAGATTACTTTTGGTAAGATTGCCATTTTTACTATGTTAATCCTACCTAGCCATGAGCATGGGATATCTTTCTATTTTCTGATATCTTCTTCAATTTCTTTCTTCAGAGACTTACAGGTCNTTCACTTGCTTAGAGTTACCTNAAGGTCTTTTATATTATTTGNGGCTATTGTAAAGGGTGACGATTCTCAGATTTCTTTCTCATTTCTCTGTTTATCATTTATATATAGGAGAGCTACTAATTTTTTTTTTAGTTAATCTTGTATACCACCACATTACTGAAGGTGTTTATCAGCTATAGTAGTTCCCTGGTAGAATTTTTGGGTAACTTATGTATACAATTAAATCATCTGCAAATAGTGAAAGTTTGACTTCTTCCTTTCCATTTNTATCCCCTTGATTGCCTTTTATTGTCTTATTGCTCTAGCTAGAACTTTGAGTACTATATTGAATAGATACGGGGAGAGTGGACAGCCTTGTCTTGTTTCTGATTTTAGTGGAGTTGCATTGAGTTTCTCTCCATTTAGTTTGATGTTGGCTGTTGGCTTGCTCTAAATTGCCTTTATTATATTTAGATATGTTCCTTGTATTCCTGATCTCTGCATGCCCTTCACCATGAAGGAGTGTTGGATTTTGTCAAAGGCTTTTAAAGCATCTATTGAGATGGTCATGTGATTTTTTTCTTTCAGTTTATTTATATGGTGTATTAGGATGGCAGATTTTTAAATGTTGAACCATCCTTGCATCTCTGGGATGAAACCTACTTGATCATTTTTTGATGTGTTCTTGGATTCCAGTATTTTATTGAGTTTTTTTTTTATCTTTTTGTGGTTTCAGTATCAGGATAACTGTAGCCTCATAAAAAGAGTTTGGCAATGTTACTTCTGTTTCTATTGTGTGGAAAAATTTGATGAGTATTGGTATTAGCTTTTTTTTTGAAATTCTGATAGAATTCTGATCTAAAAAAATCTGTTCCTGGGCTTTTTCTGGTTGGGAGACCTTTAATGACTCCATTTCCTTAGGGGTTATAGGTCTATATAAATTATTTATCTGGTCTTGATTTGATTATTGTATGGGGTACCTATCCAGAAAATGGTCCATTTCTTTTAGATTTTTCAATTTTGTGAAGTAAAGGTTTTTTTAACTCTGACCTGACAATTCTCTGTATTTCCTCATTTCTGTTGTTATGTCTCCCTTTTCATTTCTGATTTTGTTAATTTGGATGTTTTCTCTCTCTGTCTTTTGATTAATTTGGATAAGGGTTTGTCTATCTTGTTGATTTTCTCAAAAAAACAACTCTTTGTTTCATTGATTCTTTGTATTGTTATCTTTGTTTCTATTTTATTGATTTCAGCCCTCAATTTGGTTATTTCCTGATGTCTACTCCTCCTGGGTTAGTTTGCTTCATTTTGTTCTAGAGTTTTCATGTGTGCTGTTAAGTCACTAGTGTGAGATTTCTCTGTCTTCTTTACATGAGCATTTAGTGCTACAAGTTTCCTCTTAGCACTGCTTTCATAGTGTCCCATAAGCTTGGGTATGATGTACATTCTTTTTCATTGAATTCTAGGAAGTCTTTAAGTTCTTTATTTCTTCCTTGACCCATTGGCTATTCAGTTGAGCATTATTCTGTTTTCATGTGAATGTAGGCTTTCTGTAATTTTTGTTGTTGTTGAAATCTAACTTTAAGTTATGGTGGTCTGATAAAATACAGGAGGTTATTCCAAATTTTTTTATCTGTTGAGATTTGCTTTGTGACTGAGTATGTGGTCAACTTTAGAAAAGGTTCCATGAGGTCCTGAGAAGAAGGTATATTCTTTTGTGTTAGGGTGGAATGTTCTGTACATATCTATTAAGTCCATTTGAGTCATGACTTCTGTTAGGTCCCTTATTTCTCTGTTAAGTTTCAGTCTGGCAGATCTGTCCATTGCTGACAATGGGATATTGAAGTCTCCCACAACTCGTGTGTGGGGTTTAATGTTTGATTTAAGCTCTAATAATGTTTCTTTTACATGTGCGTGTGCCCTTGTATTTGGGGCATAAATGTTCAGAATTGTAACTTCATCTTAGTGGATCTTTCCTGTGATAAATATGTAATGTCCTTCACGATCACTTTTCATTCATTTTAGTTTGAAGTTTATTTTGTTAGATATTAAAATAGCTACACCAGCTTGCTTCTTAAATCCATTTCATTGGAAAGTCTTTTCCCAACCTTTCACTCNGAGGTAGTGTCTGTCTTTGAAGTTGAGGTGTGTTTCTTGTATGCAGCAGAAGGATGGATCCTGATTTTGTATCCATTCTGTTAGCCTGTGTCTTTTTATAGGTAAATTGAGTCCATTGATATAAGGGATATTTATGACCAGTGATTTTTAACTCCTATTATCTTTTGGTGGTAGTGTGTGTGTGTGTGTGTGTGTGTGTGTGTGTGTTCCCCTTCTTTGAGATTTGCTGCTGTGGGATTATCTATTTCCTGTGTTTTCATGGGTACATCTAATTTCTTTAAGTTAGAGTTTTCCTCCTAGTGCTTTTTGTGGGGCTCAATTTGTGGATAAGTTTTGTTTAAAACTGGTTTTGTCTTGGAATATGTTGTGCCCTCTGTCTATGGTCATTGAAAGTTTTGAAGATATAGTAGTCTGGGCTGGTATCAGTGGTCTCATAGTATCTGCATAACATCTTTCCAGGACCTTCTCACTTTCAGAATCCTCACTGAGAAGTTAGCTGTTATTCTGATGGGTCTGCCTTTGTAAGTCACTTGGCCTTTTTCCTTTGCTGCTCTTAATATTCTTTCTTTGTTCTGTATGTTTAGCGATTTGATTATTATGTGGTAAGGGGATTTTTTGGGGGATCTAGTCTATTTTGTGTTCTATAAGCTTCTTGTATATTCATAGGTATTTCCTCCATTAAGTTGGGAAAGTTTTCTTCTATGAAATTGTTGAATACATTTTAGTTGGTATTCTTCTCCTTCTTCTATACCTACTAAACTTAAGTTTGGTCCTTTCATGGTGTCCCAGATTTCCTGGATATATTGTGTTATGACATTTTTGACTTTAGTGTTTTCTTTGAGTGATGAATCCATTTCCTCTATTGTATCCTCCACAGCAGAGATTCTCTCTTCCATCTCTTGTATTCTGTTGGTTATCCTTGCATCTGTAGTTCTTGTTCATTTACTCAGATTTTCTATTTCCAGCACTCCCTCTATCTGTGTCTTCTTCATTGATTCTATTTTAATTTTCAGGTCTTGAACTGTTTCCTTCACGTGTTTAATTGATTTTTCTTGTTTTTCTTTAAGGAATTTATCAATTTCTTCCAATTTTTTGTTTGTCTTTTCTTCAATTTATTTAAGGGAGTTTTTCATTTCCTCTTTAAAGGCCTCTATCATCTTCATAAAATTATTTTTCCACAAATATTTTATTTCATATCTGATACTTTTTTCCTTTTTATAATTTTTTTTCAGATTCTTCTCTCCTCTCCTCCTTCCTCCCACCTCCCAGCCTTTCCCCCCAACCCACTCCATTTTCCCACTCCTCTAAGGCAAGGTCTCCCATAGGGAGTCAGCAGAGCCTGGCACATTCTGTTGAGGTAGGTCCAAGCACNTTCTCCCTACACCAAGGCTGCACAAAGTGTCTCACCATGGGTACTGGGCTCCAAAAAGCCAGTTCAGCACCAGGGATGGGTCCCAATCCCACTGCNTGTCTGGGTGNCCCCCAAACAGTCTAAGCTAGACATCTGTCTTGCTTATCCAGAGGGCCCAGTCCAGTACCATGGGGCCTCAGCTATTGGTCCACAGTTCATGCATCTCTACTAGTTTGGCTGGCTGTCCATAAAGTTATTTTTAACTTCGCTTTCTTCTACTTCTTCTATATTTTGATGTTCAGGTCTTGCTATTGTAGAACCTCTAGGTTCTGGTGGTGCCATATTGTTTTTTTGTGATATTGTATGTGTTTTTGCAATGTCATCTACTCATCTCTTCCTTNAATAGGTGTAAGTGATGTTTGTGTCTGAGGGAGCTGCTCCTGGTCCAATCTGTGCTCACTGTGTCTGTGTCTCAGGGAGTCACTCTTGGTCCAATCAGAGATCTTTGTCTAATTGGAACTGGTGGATTCTGTGTCTCAGGGTGTCACTGAGGTAGAAAGGAGATGGATGGGTTTGGGGTAGGGAGAGGGTCTTATAGATGGCAAGATACATTGGGAGTGTTGGTGGGGAAGCCTGATGGCAGAAGTTCTCTCTGCTTGCCTACCACTGGGGCAGTAATGGGTGGGGATANGGAAGGCATGAGTTGTACCCCAAGGCCTAGGTCCTAGAGACAGGACTCTNTGCATGGGAGAAGTCACTCATCTCTTGGTCTAATCAGTGCTGGCAGACTCTATGTCTCACAGAGCTGCTGAGGTCAAAGGGGGATGGATGGGTTTGGGGTAGGGAGTGAGTCTTGTAGATTTCAGGGTCTGATGGGAGGTGTTGGTGGGGAGGCCTGCCCACCGGAGTCTTCCCTGCTGGCCTGCAACTAGGGCAGCTGGTCTTTGACACTTTATAGCACATGTGCACACTACAGACTTTTCCATCAAAGCNCTATCATTTAAATGTGATCTTTTGGGTGGGGCCAGTGTTTCTTTCTGTCAGTTGATTTCTTTTATATAATAAATTTGTCCACATCTAGATGTGTATAAGCTATCATTTAAATGTGATCTTTTGGGTGGGGCCAGTGTTTCTTTCTGTCAGTTGATTTCTTTTATATAATAAATTTGTCCCACTTTATATACTACTTTCTTGGAACAAAGACCACTGTATCAGTTACTTTTCATATTGCTGTGACCTGAGAGAAGTGACTTAAAGGAGGAAGATATAGCACCAGGCATGCTGCTCATTTTTGGGTAATACAACAAGCAGAGGAAAGGGAAGATGACTCCTAAGTCATTCCTCCCATTTTTCATGTTATTCAATCCAGGACACCAGACCATGGTATGGTGCCAAACAAAGTCCTGTAATGTCTTCCCTCCTAAGTTAATGCTCTCTAGAAATGTCCTCATAATCACGCAGAAACTTGGGTNTCCTAAGTGATTCTGAAAGCTGTCAACATGACAATGAAGACCATTACAACCTCACCATCATTGAGGGTCTAAGATATAANCTGATAGAAAACATTATAACTTTAACATAGCAACAACAACATGCTGTGAGTGAAATATTGGACTTAACCAGTGTCATTCTTCCCATTGGGATGAGTGTGATTTGACTCAGTTGAGGCAAAACTCAGTTGACTCAGAGGCAAATAAACTCTGAGAATAGTGGCTTTTATACCACCCCAGTGGGATTTGATCTATATCTCCTTTGCTTTTTATCTATGCAACTCCAGTGCATTGTTTCACTACTTTGATCATCTTTTCTTGCCTGTTAAATTGTACTGAAAAATGTACCTGTCTNTTAAGTTTGACAAGATCATATTTTAATACTTATCAGTCCTTANTAACACTTGCATCTAAAGGAAATCTCAGCTACACTTACTGGATGGAGACTAAATACAGTTTTAAGNCATTNACTTGTATTATTNCCTTTACTCTGACAACTCACTGAAGGTAGTTGCCTTCAGCCCCATTTTATAGACTGAGAATTAAAAGATTATGCAAGTTGCATCATTCAGGTTAGATTCATCTTGACATCATCTCCAAGTATTGACTCTAAATCTCTAAATCTTATTCAATTGGAACTTATATTTTCATCTATGATAGAATAACAGTGAACATGTAATGATGCATTATANTCTTTAAATATGTNCATTTATTTATTTTTCAAAATAACTTTTTGAGGTAGGTTATGGTATCTCTCCTGCATTTTATATGAATAGTAAGGGTTAGTCAAAGCCATCTTGAAGGTTTCTTCTTAATCTACATTTTACTTAATGAAATTCAAATGTGTTTAATAGAGTACTAATATGTTGTTTCTTTTTTATGGAAATTAATATAATTTATCAAGAATAACTCAACATTAATCGTCTCATCTCCTCAAATTAAGAGGCAGAGACTAACAGATTGAATCAGAAAACAAGATCCATTTTTTTCCTGACTTCACATCCAACAACACACACCATTTTAGGGTAAAAGAATGGATAAGCATATTCCAAGCATATGGAACTAAGAAACAAACAAGTGTATCATTCTAATATCTGACAAAATGGAATTCAAACAAAATGTAATGATAAGAGATAAGGGGGGGCACTTTATAGTAAATAAAGGAAAAATACATCAGAATATTTTAATCCCAACATATGTTACAAACACAAATTACCTAATTTCAAAAAAGAAACATTATTAGATTTAAAACCACAGATTGACCATAACATAATGATAGTAAGTTATTTCTTGTACTTTTTCATTTTTTTTATCTTTTTAAAAATTCTGCCCAGGAAAGACCATTCTTAAAGACTGGGTGCATATGTACATATCAAAAGATAGAANAGTGAGGTAGGAAGTAAATTTATTAAAATTTGTTTAACACAGTGTTTTCAAGATTGATTTGACCAGAAAGACTTGTTACCCCTTCTGTACTGTCCCATANACCTGCACATCTGTCAACATCCTCCAAAGCCTTTATGAAAATTTCATCCTAATTACACTTAACCTATACTCATTGTAGGTGACATCTATGTCCATTGATATCCTTCTACTGCTGAATATGGAGTGTGCAGGAGAACTCCCAGCTCCCTTTGAGTCNATGATCTTCTTGAAAAAAAAATAAACTCACAATAAATACTTAGAGAATATTCCAAATAATTAATGGAGATATTTGATGACAAACATGCTTCTGCTGAGAGTTGAGAAAGCAATGGAGAAGAGTAAGAACAGCTATGATAGATGAAGAATTTAAGCTGGACTGCAGAGAATGAAGCACATGGCCTGATCTGCAGAAGCACAGTCATTATATCCTCCTGGTATGAAATAAGCAAATATTTTCAGTGATGGGAAATCTTCANTTTTAGGACTGAATTACTGAGTGCTCAGAATTAGACCTGTTTTTCTTGCAAGCATTTCAGTAACGTGTTCTACTCATCATTGTTATTAGGATTATTCTTATTATTTTTAAACTAATAAAACATAAACATCACAGAGAAAATGTTCATTTTATTGCATTCATCCTTTTTCAATATCACTTCAAACTCCATGCCTTCTGGGAGTGTCTCATATGATTTTGTTACTTGCCTCTCTCTGTCTTGATAAACTGATGAACTTTTTGTAACAAAGAGTGAGCCAATCATCAGCCCCTTCTACCCTTTTCTGTTCAGTTGCTTTATTTCTCATTCCTATTGTCTCTGAATTGTTTCCTCCTTTGAACCAACAATTGCTGATGGAAACTATGTTTTTTATTAATCACTAACACATTGTATTTCCTCTATGAAACCTCTGAAATAAATGATTACTTCAGATTGACCTCACCTGAACAGCAGACCTAAGTGAAGCAAATGCTAGGAGGTGTGGTTGGGTTCTTATTCTAGGACCTTGAGGAGAAAGGGCAGATTAAGAGATGGGAATGTGCTATACTGAGCTGGGATCACCATATGAGTTAAATGGCCTTCTGATTTCCTAGAAACANATTTTATAACTTTTAAAAATTTCTTTTTATTACCCACTGTGCAATTTCTCTTCTAAAGGTTCCACAATAGCNGCTTCTCTGTTTATCCAACCTCCCAGTTTCAATTTGTACAACAGGATCAGACTCAGTCACATACATTTCAAGATAACTGTGAAAACTGTGGCCCCATACATTGTAGATATCAAAACATCAAAGTGTTTGGCATGCCTACTTTTTTTTTTGACAAAATGGTCTAAACTTTGGACCAAGGCACATGACTTAGGACAAATATCTTTATCTATCAAATGTCACTTAGGTGTCTATAATATGATTTATAATGTGCACTGTGAATGTTCCTGCTTTAAAGAATTAGCAATTAGG
>LZPO01118149.1:1766-16394 GCA_001675575.1 Neotoma lepida | reverse complement strand
GAAGAGAACTTCCTGTTCTTTAGAGAAAAAGAGAGGAGAGAGAAACAGAATATGAAGTTATATAAGATGAAACCTCAATAAATGACTTCTTCAAATTTCACCTATGATACCCAAAGGACTAACAAAGCTATGATTTCACTTGAATTATTTAGATAGCTGTTAAGTTTGGTTGCATCTCTTTTGATGTATGTCACAGTCATATAACATGCTTATATTATATTGAGCATAGGGGGAAAACACCAGTCTTCAAATTATAGGAATTGACTTTTAAAAACAGGATTTTGATATATTGCCCGATTTAGTACTCTCTAGAATAGTCACCATAAATTTAGACAATCATCTTCTATATAATACATTTGCTTAATGGGAGCAAATGACATTTATAGCCATGGTCCACAAAGGCCTCTTATGGTAGCAATGCACCTGGAATAATAAAACTGCAAGGAACTTTACAAAGTGCATTTAATACTGTAGAGCTGAGGGACTTCTCTGTTTGGGTACACCGGGGGAAAAACTGTTAACTNTGTCTTTGGGAACTTTAAAAAGCTTTTTTGGGTAAAATCACAAGTTTTAAAATAAAAAATTTAAGAGATTATTTTTAGATTAGTTAACAGGCAATTCAAAGCACTCTTGAGACTCTGAGAAGGCAATTAGAGATGATGTCTGTTATAAAGTTTATAAAACCCGGGTTAGAGAGGCTTGTGATAACCCCAGGAAAAGTAAATAAAAGAGTACCCAGTGAGTGTAGCCATTCTGAGCAAGGAGAGGAGGAAAGTGGGATAAAGGCAGTTCCACCAGGGAAATGATCCTCGAGCAGTCAAGGAGGAGCAGAACTTACCCTGCTCATTGCAACATTCCATGAGTCAAGGCTCTGAGATTTAAATACATGTACANGATTGTGAGGATATGACCCGTGGTTCAGTGGGACTGCACAGCCTAGAATGCTGGAATGAACACCCGGGGAAAGGAAGTGGGTGAAATGTGGACTTGGGACTTCATTCTGTAGATTCCCATGTTAAGCTGCTGACGTGTTTTCAGAAAAGGAAATGCATGACTCAGAACTTCCACTGTTTTATCCAAGCAAGAGGGATGGGGCCCAGGGGAACAGGTGCANCCATCCTACCAGTTCCATGGGGACAAGGCATGCTTTACTGCGGTCCAGTGAAAAGGAGACCTCTGGAGCTTCAACTCTGCAGACTCTGGGTAAAGAGCAGATAGACTTTTTCTGGGCTTGTGGAGAGAAAGATCCTCCCCAGGAAGATGGGAGTCAAGGAACAGGATGCATAAAACATACTAGACTACTACAGTATGAATGTATGCAAGTTAGCAGCAGGTTGACATTGGGGTTATGGCATAGAAAATAAAATAACCAATATTTCTAGATTTTGTACCTGGTACGTTAGCAAGATAGATAGAAGGCTGGAGGAGAATGAGAGTGTGGAAGCGTAATTAATTTGGTTTGGGATGTATTGAGTTGGAGATGCCTGCAGGACATGCAGATGGAGAAGTCTACAGGCAGCTGTAAATTCCAGTCTGCTGCGAAGGAGAATTCACCGTGGAGCCTGAGAAATTTTATGCATTGCTTTCCCATTTCAGGAAGCCTGACAGAAAATGGGCTGAGGACCAAATCTCATGAAGAGAATCTTAAACAGGGTACAACAACAGNTTCTCTTTGTCTGAACTCCTCCTATTCCTACAGATGTGTCAAAGGAGGTAAAGAAATGAGAAATAAATAAGCTTCTGAATCTTCAACGACAAACGAGCCCACCTCCTTTAAAAATATACTACCGGTGGCCATGTTGCTTCAGTCGCCCGCGGTTGTTCATTCAGATGATCCTGAGATTTAAAAGTGCATTTTCCTCTCCGAGGAACAGAATACTTACCCAAGCAAATCCCAGAAACACATACAGAAGAATCTTGAACATCACCTTGAAAGCTCTTTTATTTTCCATTTTAATATGAAAATTGTAGACTTCTGTGCATTTCTTCATGGGAGCCTCAAAAGTGGCAGGCACAGCCTGCAAGGTTCCAGACACGTATTTCCTCTGTTCTCCATGGTTAGTTTTCACTTTGTAGGCATCCTTAGTTCCATTTTACCAACAAAGAAGAGCAACTTAGACTATTGATCTAGTACATACCAATGCAGCACTCCAATTCTCTGCTCTCCATTTTGTTATACGGCGTCTTTATCACCTGAGGAGAGGCTCAGTGTCTTCCTTCAGTGAGAAAGCCAGATCCTCCTGCATGAGATTCAGTATCTTCAGGCACAATTTGTCCTTCAAAGTCTTCTTTCGGAGTGGTCCCTTTATCCATCTAATTTCATCCCACCTACTAATCCAGAATAAGTCCAAATCATATAGAGTTTTGATTGATGCCANGAATTTCTCCATCTCTCTTTTCACTGCTACTCTACNGGTAAGTAGTCTATCTACACAAGCAGATCCAAGTTAATTTTTTTAGGCAACTTTATTAAGGTGCCTGTCTTAGTACATATCGCATGCAAACACTTATGTAACCATAGCCACAGTCAAGAGGTACTGTCCAGAAATGCCTTCTTTCTTCTCTCTTGTGAATCCTGCAAATTCTGTTCCTAGCCTCAGTCAACATGGTCCTGCCAAATGGCATTAACCCAGAGGGTCCTTATTTTCAAGAAGACTGAACTATCTAACTCAGTAGCATAGATATCATTTATAACTCACTTTGGGATACATGAAAGGCAGAGGTCATTAGCTAGCNCAAGACTTGCCTGCTTAACACCACAATTATAAGAAAGCAATGGCTCAATCCATGGACTATTGTTTTATGTTAGAGAGTTCAAAATACTAACTGCCTAAACAAAACAGAAGAGCAGTTACATTTTAGGAAGCACATATGTGAATAGTAGTTACAAGTGTGTCAGCCTGATGGTGTTGTTATTCTCTTCTCTCTGCTAGCTTNCCCAGTTTACACAGTCACACTCCAGGAAGTGTACATCACTTCCACTCTTACAGCCATGCATAAGGGAGGCTGGTAAGCAGTCTTCATTCCGGACAACCATGCATGCAGCTAACTGGGAAATTGTAGGACCATTCTTTAGCATCTAAAATAAAGTCTTCCATTTGTAACTGTTTTTCTAAACGAATACCTTAATACTTTCTTACACAGCCTGGACAGTCATCATCAATGCAAATTATGTAATACACTATGTAGCCCAGGTCTTCCTGATTTTGGTCACGTCATGGTCTTGCCTAACATACTTTATCTCAGACAAGCAACTAATTCTTCCATGAAATGCCTTTTTCCTGGCTGCTGCAAGCCCGCTCTTAGTTTCATCTAAATTGGTGTTCTGTATTTTATATTATACTTTCCTGTTTATATTTTTTTTATTTGTCTGAATTCTGTTGACAAAAATTATTTTTGTTTTTTATTATTTCTACTCAGTGTGTGCATATATAGGTCCAGATGTTATTTCTGACATTTTATTTGTACATTTATTTACCATATGTATACATTAATATATGCTTAAACAATGAACACAGTAAGTAAATCTGAAAGTCATTGTCCATGATAATTAAAGACAACCCACAGTAAAGGAGGCCATTTATTTTTCCTGATGTGAACAGAGAACTCAGGGTNATCAAGGGCTAAGAACTNATTTAGCTACAAATGGATGTAGATTGGATCCTCAGAATGTGTTTAGGGCTCAGTCAAGTCCTATAAGTGTTTGACTGAGCTCTCAAGTTGTACTTGTGGCCTAATAATATAATAGTGTCTTAGATTTATAAACTGCGTTTACGCCTAACATTGGATGNCTCAACTTTGAGTATACATTTATTTGATTGGTCATGTGCAGAGTGAAAAGCTGCTTATACATCACTGAGAAAACACCTGGAGGGTGAGAGACAGACGCAGGTGATTTCAAATTGCAGTTTCTATGCTACTTTAGAAAAAGATTTGAAAAAAAATGAGGCATCAAAGTGCTTGCGCATGAGTAACAAACAGCACACATTTGCTCTTCTCAAAATCCCCACTGAGCTCCATTTTGTTAGCCAGAAAAGAGACTGAAGAACATTGGCAGGTAAATGATATACTGGCACTTAACCAGGTTTGCTTAACTCCACAGCCCACACTTTTACCTACTGTATAAAGGAGCTGCTGTGTTAACAGACTTGCAAAATCATTTCTCTTGGTTGTGACATACCGTTAGATCAGCATATTGCATTATGTAGATGGTATTGTTTCAGAATTTTGTAATATATGTTCAAAATTAACATTAGTTTGTTTTATTGTGTGACTATATTTATCCTTGACACATATTGTATAGAGAAGAAGCTATGCTCTTGTAAATGTATGTACTTTAACCTAAGAATTTGGAAGACGTACACCCCATCTTTAACCTCTATCAACACTAGACATGAGAAAACCGGACATTCTCTTCCAATCAAGACAGAATGACAGGAACCAGGGACCAGATTTAACTTCCTATCTGACAGAAGTAATTTAAAACTTTGTGCCTAAATATTTTGAACGAATTATTTTTGACATTGTCCATCAGGTAAAGAAAGAACAGGGTCAGTATGAAATTGGTGAAAATGAGTTCAGCCTTGTGATTCCCCAGTGCAGGGCTTTGAGTGGGCCTCCAGGATGTGGTAAAGGCAAAGAGAAGCTAGGTACATCCTAGAGGATACCATGAATAGAAGAGGTACAACTGAGAGTTCAGGCACACCAAAGTAATACAGTTTGGAAGACAGAGGAATTAAGTGTAAAGAGGTGTAAACAGCCATACTGGGAAGATGAGTGTTTCATTTGATTATTCAGTAGGGTTTTGCTGACATGAGAGGATCTGGATAAATTCTCCTGGTGCCTGCAGAAGCCTGGGAATAGTGTCCTGGAAAATCTCATTGTTCATGGAGTATTGTGTGGAACACTCAGGACAGTCCCACCTCAGGTCCTGGGCCAAAACAAACCTTAGAATAAGCACAGCTCTTCCTATACCAATGAGTCACCAAGGAAAGACCCTGAATCATAACACTGCTTCTATGTGACNTAACTGCACCCAGAAAGAATCTTAAGAAGATTCATAGAAAGACCTATATGTTCAGTGTCCAAAAAAAGACTCTCACAGTGTTAGACATTNAATAACAATTATCAAGGCATGCCTAAAAATTAAGAAAATAGGATCCATAATGAAAAGGAAATATCAACAGAAATAGACCTGGACTGTCACTATTGTTTTATCTAGCGAAAAGACAGTAGAGACAGTAACTATGGAAGTAATCCACACATTCAAGAAGTTAAGAAATAAGGAAGGTATATTGTTGAGAGGCTCAAATAAAACTTACAGATCAAAAAAAGGGAAAATATTCTGAATAGAATTAACATATTTCTCACCATAAAAGAAAAAATTAGCAAACATCAAAACACAGAAATATAAATCATAGAAAGAGAAAAGGTAAAACAATTTGAAGGTAATCAAGCTTTACAAACTTCAAGTGACCTAATGTGTATGCAACTTGATCCTCAAGGAAGAAATCGAGAATTGAATAAATGTTAGAGGAGTTTCCTTTTTTTTTTTAATAAAATTACCTTATTTGACTGAACTCACTAATAAAACTATCACACAGCTAGATTAAAGTAGCTGTTCTAGTGACCATTTGTCCAGTCCCAAGCTCCATTCTGAAGCTCCGGAACTTCACTTAGGATTTGATATTTTAAGTATCAATTATATTTTCCTGCATTTATACAACACAGAAANGAAAAAAGTTCCCATTATAGTTTTAAAACTAAAGAGTCAATTAGCTCTACATTTCTCATGACAAAATTTGATTGTTAAAAGATACAAGAATATAAGAGGACCCCAAGAAATAAAAATACTTCACCAAGGAAAAATATGATCAATTTTCTCTAACTCAGTCATACATAGAAACATTTTATTGCAGCTGGAGGAAAAAGTCTCATATGCTTAACCTAAGGATGACAGACAACTTCCTAACAAGGTATTTGCAATATAGTGTCTCCTACTAAAACAAAAAACATCACTGTCCATGGTATGGAGGCTAGTTTTATGTCAACTGGACACAAGCTAGAATTATCTGAAAGGGAGTAAACTCAATTGAGAGGATCCCCTAAGATCCTTCTGTAGGGCATTTTCACAGGGGGTCCAGTCCACTGTGGGTCNTGCCATCCCTGGGCTGGTGGTCCTGGGTCCTATATATAACAAAGCAGGCTGAGCAAGCCGGTAAGCAGCACCCCTCCATGACCTCTGCATCAGCTCTTGTCTCCAAGTTCCAGCTTTGTTTGAGTTCCTGTCTTGACTTCCTTCAGTGATTCACTATGATGTGGAAGTCTCAGCCAAATAAACCTTTTCCTTGCCAATCCACAACAATATCATCTACAACAAATAGTACTGTAATAACTGTTCACAATCCTATAGAAAATGTCAGATGACAAAAATATCTATCTAGGAAAAATAATGAAAATGCTTGTCTGGGAAGTATATTTAAAAGTTTTTTTTTTTCTTATTGTGCAAAGCAAGACATAGATGTAAAAGGCATTCAGACTGTTTTGTCCAGACAATGGGGCAGTGTATATAGGAAGCTCAATGGGATCTAACAATACCCACTAGAATAATACNTTATTTTAGCAAGGACATGAAATGTAAGCAAACAAGCAAAAATTGTTGTTGTCTGTTTGACAACAAACAGAATTTAAAATTAAAGAAAGTACCGTAATCAGAGTAATTATTATATTTCTTTTTCTGGGGAAACACATTATGATAGACTATAGATTGAAAACTATACAAGATGACTGAGAAAAAAGTTATACCTGTAAACAGAAATGACATGTAAAGGGACTATGTAATTTAACATTCACGTGTCATTGTGCACCGAATTTAGTTCTAAATTCTAAGCATTCTCCATCAAAGGAGTTTTTACATAAATTGACAACCAGCAAATAATGTGGTTCAATTAGGTATTCGACATACAAAAGATGAATGGGAGAATCTGGATCACATATGCAAAAATATTTCAAAATGTATTTTAGACCTAAATTAAGACCTAAAACAATATATGTTTAGGAGAACAGATAATAGAGAAACTTTGTGACCTTAGCCTTATGCATGAAACTAAAGCACAACCCTAAACTAAGACATTTTGAAAGTGAATTTTATCATAATTTTAAAGATCCCTGTTTATTAAAAATTGCTGTTAAAAACATGAGAGATTCAGAGCTAGGATTGAAGAACAGGAAAGTAGAAAGGGATCATGGGGGGAGGCAGACAAGGAGCTTCAGAGAGGGGTGTAATAGTATATAGGTGCTGTGAAGGGGGTAAGGGGAAAATGGAGTGAGAGACTTTCACTGGGAAGGGGGAAGGAGCGATAAATAACTATAATAATGTTTGAAAAAGCCATATAGCGATTATTTTATAAACTTCTTTTAAGATCCATATATAATGTATTTATATGTGCATAAAATATGTGTATATATGAATGAATTTGTGCCACACAGGGTGACTGTGCTCCCTGCAAGAATCATGCACTATCTAACAATCTTCCATCCCTCACTCTCAAGCATGGAAATCTCCTCCAAGAGGTGTTGATCTGGAGCATATAAGAGACTCCCAAAACATTATGGGCTGTTGCCATTGTCCTTGATTGCCTTTCAAAACTTGAAGATAAGATCCTATTGATGAAGACTCCATACGCCTTAGATATAAGACTTGGAGGAATGAGCTGGAACTGACCTGGATGCCTCCCAACTGAAGACTAGCTCTCATAGTACCTGAAGGTACTGTGCAAGCTGCAAAGAAGGAAATGCAATCACCTTTCCAATCTGAGTAAAGTCTATTAATCACAGCAACAACTAACCAGCATGTCAAGCTATCCCCAAGGGATAGTGGTACTTATATCNCAGAGATAGCCAACAGCTGTCTTGCACTTAGGCCTCCTCAATAAGAAGGAAATCATGCCTGGTATTGTAAGCCTGTCAACTAAATTGTGGCTGGAGAAGGATAGATCCTAGAGAGAACATACTACTTNCATTTTCCTAAATGAATGCAATTTCTAACTATATTATAAATACTTGTCCTCATGCCCCAAAATAACTGTAGCTCTTAGCCCCTCGCCAAAAAAGATTCTTTTTGCAATCNATAGAAACTATTATAGAGATTCATAACTTGTCAAAATGCAGAGAATTAGTGACCAGGGGGTACCTAACCCCAACTAGTACATCTTCAGTAAAATCCCACATCTATGGCTCAGGGGACATTGTGGAAGAGGNAGCAGAGAAGTTGTAAAAGCCAGAGAACCAGGATACTGCTCTTAGAATCCTCTAGACACAACAGGAAACTCACACCTATGAAATCTTAGCATTATTGTTGCCTGAACAAGATCTGCATAATGGAAATACAGTTGACATGCCAATGTGGATGAAGACCTACAGGAATTCAATAGTTGCTGAGAAAGAAAGAATCCTGTATAAGTTGTCTAATCCCAAGTGGTCAACCTTGATGCCATATACATAAGAGCAAAGCTAGATGGGCTCAGAAAGTTGCATAGACGTGTATATTTATATGTAAAAATAACAAAGAAGACAAGGACTTGAGTTTGGAAAGGAGTTGGGGGAATACAAGAGGAGTTGAGGACAAGGAAGTGAGGGCCAGGAGTGATGTAGATTCAGTGCTCATGAATGAAAGTCTCAAAAAATATTGCTAAAAAGGATAAAAGGAAGGAAAATTACTAATGAAAAGAAAAATATATTTATGAAACATATGTCTAATATGTACTAGGTAAAAATTTTGAGTGTAGGTTATCTGACAAACTCTAAAATATCAAGTTTAAAATTCCTTTGATTAAAAGTATTTTGACCTATGCTTTATAAAGAAGCAGAAACAAATACTCAGCCTCATTATTCATTAGGAAACTGTAGGTTGAAAGCACAAGGTATCCCTACACACCTGCTACAATGGTTGACATAAAAATCTGACAATTCCAAATGTTGATGACAATCTGAGAACTTGAACATACTATTGAGGTGACTGTAAAATGGCTGAGTCACTTTGGAAACAAATTTGATATTATTAAAAATTATTCAGAGTGGGTCTAAGTATCACATAGCCATCCTAGTCCACTTACCCAAGAGTAAACAATGCATATTTACATATCTAGTTTGCACATGGATGTCTGTGGTAGATTTATTAACAATAGTCAAAAATCTCTGCAGTGTGTTTGGAGGGAAAAAGTGATGTAACTCTATTTCAATTAAAATATGTTTTAAAAATATTAAAACCTGGAAGCAACCTANGCACCATGAACAANTGAATAGACAAGCAAATTGTGGTATAACTATCTAGTGGAATAACACTCAAGAGTAAAAACAGATGGGACTATTGATTTATGTAACTTCATGGATGCACCTTAAAGTGTTACGATTTCTGAAAAGGACTCAGCAAATGAGCCTGGCGGGGGGAGGGTGGAGAAAGAGGAAAAGAGGGGGGAGGGGAGGGAGGGAGAGAGAGAACATGAGTTATGGATATTCATAAGAAAACAGACAAAAAAGAAAAGAATTTTGTTAATAAAAGAGGACAAACAATAATTATAAAATTTTATTTGTGTAAGACTAGAAAATTCCAGTGAATTGTTGATGACAAAGTAGCCAGTTACTACCTAAAGGCAGATAAAGAGGTTTAAAAATAGGCACAAGAAACTTTTAGGTCTTTGGTTATATTCATGATCTTGATTGTGGTGATGGTTTCATGAACATGTACATATATCTAAATATAAGATTGTATACATTAAAAATGCTCATTTTGTATATAAAATTTCTTTAAATAAAAGAAAGTTAACTTCCATGTAGAATAACTTATGAGAGGTAGGCAGGGTGGATTGATAAAGAAAAGCTTGCTTTGATGTGTGTGTGTGTGTGTGTGTGTGTGTGTGTGATGCATATACTGAAATACTATACTGGGCCCTTGTGATAATAGGTGATGTACGATCATTGCATGATAACAAATATTTTTAAAAGACAAATTTTTAAAAGAGTAGATCACTTACTGAACAGTTATCTTGATATAAAGTAATTTTATTTCCCAGATACCTTTTTAGATTTAGTTGGTATAACAAGTTTTTTATGTCCCATAGTAAATAAATTCAGTATATTAAATATCTTACATGCCAATGTGCATAATTGCAACTAATGAGAATGACTGGCAATGCCTCTATTTTCATTGTCACCATATTAACAATATTCATTTAGACTTGGTTTGCAATTTTCTTGGTTTCTCTCCCCGGTGCAGTCTCTGATGGATAAAGCATTTCCTCTCACGGAAGATCTGAACAATATTCCAAGAAAGGGTCCAGGCTTCACTGTGAGTAGTTGGAGAGTCATTTTTATCTCACAATGAGAACATCCCTGAGCCCTAAACATCCCTCCAGAAGCCTTGCACAGATTTTTAACTTCTAGCATCAATGTCCCAGTCCACTGGATTAAAGCTGAATTCCCCTTTACAGTCCACATCCTCNAGAGTTTGGCACATCTGTTCCGTGGCATTGTTGTGGCTGCACCAGTCACATTCTGTTCCGATTTAAGAAAGGGGAAATTAGATTCTGACCTTAAGAGGATGAACACATCATTCCAGAAAAGTGTAGGGTACATATGAAGCCTCCTCTGGAGATAGACTCTGACATAAATCCTTAAAACCTGAGTTTCCCTTTTGTGAGTCAAATTCAGGACACACATCGGGAGCACATATTAACAATGGAGCTGCATCTCTACCTACAGCACACCTTTAATTTTTATGAGTTCAGTGGAATGTTGAAACATGTTGTTATTGTCTATATTCATGTTATAATCTCTTTGAAAATGACATTTTCTCTATTTTATTACTTTATTTTAAAATTAAATTTTGGCTGGTGCTCTATATACAATGGGTTTAAATATGACATTTTTATACACAAATAATGCATTTTGCTCATGTCCACCTCCCCACTACCTTCCCTTTCCCTTGTCCCCCTTCTGCTGGTCCTCTTCCTCCTTTATGTAGTTATGTGTAGATGTATTCACACACTATACATCCTATATACAGGGAAATCTAACCTTCTAATCTGTGAGAGGAAATATGATACGTGGTCTTTCTTAGTCCCCAATACGTTCTCTTCCCCTCTTCTCTTTATACTCATTCCTCAAAAATAATCTCTTCTCTATTTTCCTGCTATCTCTACACACACACATACACACACACACACACACACATGCACACACACACGTCTGCATATGAGTGTCTAGATTCTGCATCTGAGAGAAAACATAAACTATTTATCTTTCTGAGTCTGGCATATGTTATTTAACATGGTGAATTTCGTAGTCTTTCACCCGTTTTTCTGCAAATAATAGAATTTTATTTTTTATTTGTNGTGGAATAAAACTCCATTAAGTGTTTATAGCACATTTCTTTATGTGTTCATCTGTTGGTGAGAACCTCAGTAGGTTTCATATCTTGGCTATTGGGAATGGCTTTGCAATAAACACGGATGTGTAAGCTTGTCTGTGTTATGATTCCTTCAGGTATATCTAGGGGTCATAGAGCTTTGTCATATGATAGTTCTATTTTTGTTTTTATTTAAAAACCTCCATACTGCTTCCCATAGGAGATTCACTAGTTTGCATTCCCACCAGCAGCGAACAAAGGTCCCTTTACTCTCCACCTCCCTCCTGTCCTTGTCTGTATTTGCTGCAGTTTTTTTCCTAGAAGATACCCATTCTGACTCAGTAATCATTATGACCTTAGTATAGTTTTAATTTGTATTACTCTGATGGCTAAGGATGTTTAACAGGTTTTTACATGTATTTATTAACCATGTATATTTCTTTTATGATCTGTCTGTTCATTTCATTTGCCCATTTGTTGACTCAATTATTTGGTGTTTAAGATTTTAAAAATTTCCTGGTGGTGGTGGTGCATGCCTTTAATCCCAGCACTCGGGAGGCAGAGACAGGTGGATCTCTGTGAGCTCAAGGTCAGCCTGGGCTACCGAGTGAGTTCCAGGAAAGGCGCCAAAGCTACACAGAGAAACCCTGCCTCGAAAAAAAAAAGATTTTAAAAATTACTTTTAGTTTCTGAGCATTATGTTCCTGTTATATGAATATGCACAAAGATTTTCTCCCAGTCTATAGGCTGTCTCTTCACTGTGTTATTTCAGAAACAATGTTTGTTTTGTTTTTATTGGTTCATGAAAATATTACTTGAAAGAAAATGAATAGGAACAAAGCCACATTGTCTCAAGTATGCTAGGTAAGTGAAGAGGTATCCCTGACAGCGTTTGAAACCTGCTCTCCCATGGGCCGGGTCCTCACTTGACTGTTNCAACTTTGCTTCACTTCTTGTTCTGCTCGTGCTGCAATNGGCTATTCTCTGGCTTAGTCTGAATCTGGTCAACCTGATACCCCTTCTTCAGTATCCATTTGGGACAACTGATTAAGGAATACACTGTTAGGACTTGGCTAAGTTTCTCTATTTTAGTTTAAGATGGTTTGCTGTGAATAGGGTTGAACAAATCAAATGTTGATCTTACTCTTAAAGCCAATCTGCCAGGCACTTGCAGCAAAGATTCAGCAAGCAAGGAAATCCCTTACATTATATTACATACATACATACATACATACATACATACATATACATATAAAAAGGATACATCCCTTTTTATTCTTATGGGTAAATTTACAAACCTAAGTAAGGAAAAAAAATTGTCTGATCTATTAGGAAAGTAGGCAAACAAATTTTTAAGATGTGGTCTTGCTGTATTACCCAGGCTGACCCTTAATTCCTGAATTCCAACAGTCTTCCAAATACCTGGGAATACAGGCACAGGCTACCTTGCTGGNTAGTTTTGTCTTCATAACTCATTGTTCCTTAGATTGTCTAAGGGCAGGGTACTGTAGGAATAGCAAAAGGAAAACAATGATGTATTTTAAAGAAATTTAAAATTAGGACTATCGCCTTTTATATTTTATAGAANAAACACAAGAATTAACACACGTAGGTTAAAAATCTTTTATTTGCTGGAAAGCTGTTCTCTAGCAAATTCAGAAGAAGAAAATTATGGTGGAGAAGGCTGTGTTATTATTCTGCTTGAGGTTCAATGGGAATCAATCTGACAATCATATGTCTAACNGTAATTCCTAATTCTCTTCTATTGTCTCCTAGTTTTGCTTGGAATTCATTTTCTTATTTTCTCCTGCCAAGTTTGCGAGNAATTCAATTCAAGTCAGAAAGAAATATCGAGTATCTGCTCCAGAGAATAAGTTGGGATGAACACTAGAGATCAGAAGAAAATTATAAAATCCAATCTCTGACTCAAGGAGTTCTCTGTTTACTTGAGCAAAGACGCATGTGGACATGGAGTAGTTATTGAGTGCCTGATGTAGTGTCTGGTACAGTGAAGGAATTCATTAATTTTTGAACTGAATGAAGCAACTCTTAAAAAAAACGGCATAAGGCTCTAAAAAACATATGGGGTAAAGATATAGAGTGCCAGAAAAATAAAGGTATCCAGAAAGGCGGAAGTTTGCACAGATCAGTATAAGGTTATGCTTCTGTAAGGTGGATTTGAAAGAGAAAAAGTATGATTGGTAGTCCAGGTTAGGTTAAATAAAAGAATCAAAGAGATGGACTTTTTGTGTGTGTGTGTGTGTGTGTGTGTGTGTGTGTGTGTGTGTGTGTGTGTGTGTAGTCTAGAGACTACTCTGGCTGGACAAAGCGGAGGGGATAGAGACCGCAATGAGAAGACTTCATGAGAATTCTGGGATTTATTCAGACAACATGGTTGTCCCCGGAGAGACTAAGAAAAAAATATCACAAAGGCAAGGAGATTCGGATAGAGAAACTGTCCAAGTGTTGGTTACTTTAAGTAAGGTTGTAGCATTTTTGAAAAGGAAGAAACTAACCTTAGGAAGTAGGGAACAGTGAGGTTTACTGAAGAAGGAGATAGCAATAGAGGGGCTCTATGCTTTAAAAGTCAAAGATTGAGAAGAACACAGCCAGAAGACAAAAAGAGAAAAGATAGGCTTGTACAGAAGGTTTTGTTTTCGGATTCACTTTTGAGAATGTTTCGGCAATCAGGATGACACAGTTTTAAGGGGAGAGAGTCCGCTTAGGGCTGGGTATTTCTAGACAAGTGGGTATAGGTCTCTGGCAACAATTGGGCTGTCTTTTAACTCACTACNGTCCCTGCCCCTGCGTGTTCTTTCACTCTGTGTTTCATAAGCCTGAAACTNGCTCAGCAAATNCTCTTCTTTGGTGGTTTTGGAGTTACTACGATAACAGGCACTTTAAGAAGTTCAGAGGCCCACTTCTTACATCTTGTGGCAGCTACACTGGCTTTTCATTGGTGGCTTTGTCTCAATAATTCTTGCTTTTAGACTATAGGACACATTCCTTCCATATCCAAATACAGTGTTAAATCTCTTTCTACTAAAAATTCATAAAGAAGAACCTACTCTCTCATGATCCTGAGACACAGGTATATTCCATGTAAAGAGAAGATAAATGATGGCTGAGATCAAGCTACATTTCATGGGGGATATAAATTGGAGAAGAAATAGAAACAGTAAAACCCACAGAATATCCAGGAAGTTAAAAAAAAAACAACTCAG
>LZPO01118147.1:9564-20286 GCA_001675575.1 Neotoma lepida | reverse complement strand
CCCAGGATTAGGGCTTGAAATTTCACTAATCCTTGAGCATACCCCAGGGTCAGGCTGCAGAATCCTACCAATCCCTGAGCACAGGATCCCACAAATCCCTGAGGTCCACGAGCTTCAAATGCCACCAAACCCTGAGCTTGCCCCAGAATCCACCAATCTCAAGCAACCNTGGAAAGACCCACCTCCCCCACAAAATCCNATATGAGGTCTGTGCCTGTTCAGTTTGCTGCTGTTTCCCCCAAGAGGCAGTCACGGTCCTGGATTCTTCCTTCCCAATAAATCTCTTGAGTGAAGTTTGTTACATGGTGTGACATTTTCATCAGNGCTGATTCCATATGTAACAATTTTAACGGCAGCAGAGCTGAGTGGAGCAGAATTGCAACTTTCACTGGGACAACATTCCCCTAGCAGAGCAGCGCTGTAATACTTCTCTGCAGAAGAGTAGAACAGAGTTGTTACAGGGCCTGAGCAGAGTTGTTACAGCTGCCTTAGGAGGGCCTTTCTCCGGAGCAGGCCTGTAAGCTGCTAGGCTTATGGTAACTTTGTAGTACTCTTTGTCTGCTGACTTGCANGACACCTTTCCATCTGAGCTGTAATGCTCACAACTGAGTATATTTTGCATCAAGAGATGTCTATAAACTAGTGGGGACAAGGATTACGAGGTTATATTTTAAAAGTGGTGTGCTCGCATGTTAAATTGGCAAGAATGTATGTGTGATGGTTAACAGTGATTTAGAATCTCCTTGTGGGGGGACCTCTGGGTATGTCTGTGAAGAAATTTCTAGATCAGATCATTGAAGTGGATAGACACATCCTAATTAGGGGTGGCACCATTTCATTGGTTGGAATCCTGTGCTGAAAAACAGGAGATATGGAGCTAAGATCCAGAAATGACCTCCTATTGCCCCAACTTTACTGCTGTGATTGATGTACCCCTAAACTCTGAGCCAAAACAAATTTTTATGCATCAGTTTCCTTGATCATCTATTTTGTTACCACAATAAGAAAAGTAACAAATACAAGGATTTATATTCTTCTAAGAAAAATATATCGTGAAATTAATAACAGAAATTGTACTTTTCATACTCCTGAAGAACTTTTTATTCTTAATGTTTCTGAAGAAATATCCATTTGTACCAGCTAAAATTACACAGNTTGTAGCATCAGTGAATATTAAAAGTGACACTGTTTTTAGTTGAAATATAAATTGCTAAATTAATAGGGTACCATTGAAAAATTGGCAAAATTAAGCTACAGTATCGTCACAGAAACTTGTGAGATTCTAAATATTCTTTTGAAGACCAAAACCAGAAGAGGGACTGGATTTGAAAGCAAAGTAGCAAGAGATTAACCATTCTGAGAAGGCATGATATAGAGACATTATACTGTTTTGTGGCATCAAGGGACTGACTAATATTACAGAAAGACGTGAGAGCTGACCACTCAGAATTTTCCAGATTGTCTGTGTAGTAGTTGCAAAAATACCAACATTACAGACCTGTGTATCTTTCTGAGTCATCATAAAATTATGTGTAACCACATATTATTTGAATACTTCAAAGNCATAACATTATTTTACAAAAATAGAGATATTACTTAAGTTTNTATGTAATGACAGTTGACAAACAAGATCNTTATATTTTACTGGTTTAAGATGTGAGGCAGAATATTAATGCATGATAAAATTATTGAAATAATATTGAAGTACATTAAATGTTTTTAATGCATGATTGAGTGAGCACCAGAAGCTGGAGACTTTATTTACTGTAACAGAGATTGTGGAAGAGGTTCTGTTCTGCTTCAAAAAAGGAGGAGACCATTGCATGGTCTTCACATTGCATGGTGAAGGAGGTGAGGAGATTTTTAAGGGATTAGTCTCTTTCCATCTAGAGAAAGTAAACGTAATTGGGCAGATTCAGGAAGTCACCTAAAAGATTAAGAATGCCTTGTGTTTTTTTTTTTCTTAATAAGCCTGAAAGGAAACAAGATTTAACAAAATTATAAATGGAGTTTATACATTAGTATATATAAATTCAAATTTACTTCAATTTTTCTTCTCATAAAATAGTGTATGTGCAGGTATCTTGATTTATTTCTGGTTTGTTATTATATGCAAATAAAAGAAATGCTGGTACTTTGTGGAAACCTAATAGTATAAGACTATTGTGTGCCTGGCGATGGTGGCGCACGCCTTTAATCCCAGCACTCGGGAGGCAGAGGCAGGCNGATCTCTGTGAGTTCAAGGCCAGTCTGGGCTACCAAGTGAGTTCCAGGAAAGGCGCCAAAGCTACACAGAGAAACCCTGCCTCGGAAAACAACAACAACAACAAAAAGACTATTGTGTAAAAAAGTCTTAATTTAAAGAGTAATCAAGATAGCAGCTAAAAGGAATTAAAAATATATAAGTGCCTCCCTACAGAAATAGAATTTCAGTAGCCTTCCTTAAAGCCCTTTAGAATTTATTCATGTTTCTTCTCTTTACAGTTCTCTCTTGTTCTATTTATTATATCCAGACACTGAAGATCTAATTTTCCCCCCACATGTCTCCTGAGTTATTCTCATTCTCCAGGGACCCCTCCAGTCAGTATATCACTTAATGTAGTTATCTAGAAATTGTAGTTGATTCTTCAGTATTCTCCACTTCCAATAAAATTCTAGATATTCAAAACCACTTTGTAAAATTTATTTTGAGAATCCTTTCCATCATCACGACAACTTCTGTCTCATTATATGTTGTAGTCATCATTCGACCTGACAAGAGCTCCCTGGTAACCTGGTGTCTGGTTTGTTTCCAGTTAAGATGCCTCACTACCAAGAGAGCGCAGTCTCTAAAACAGTAACTATTTTTGCTAGCACTTCCATGTGCTGAACCTTTAATTTTGAAACAAATATCTTCAGAANAAGTATGGCTATCTAATGTCACTTAACTATCCACATCATCATTTTCCTGCTTCCAAAGAATCTTTNCTTTGTCTTCCAACAAGAATGAACATCTTATGTCAAGGCTGTCTTGCAGTTTTATAACACAGCTTCTTCAGCATATACAATTCTAAAACTCAGAAGTGGCACAAAATGTAAAAGGATTTCCTAATTGCTCGAATAAGTCCCAGGAAAAGTAATTGCATCAAATTGTATTCCTTCCCCTTGGGTGCTAAGTATCTCTGTGACCAAGCACTTGGGTCATGTACTCTCCCTGATAATCTGGAAGTTTCACTTAAGCAATACTGTAAAATAGAAGGAATTTAATATTTTTAAATGTTTGGGACATTAACAACTTTCGTTTTTTAAATTATAATGGATATTAAAATTATATAATTTATAAATTTCCATTTATATAAATTAAAATGGACAAAGATTTTCTTTAATTACAAGAAAATTACAGTCATAGAAGTTCTCTACTTTGTGACTTGATTAGAACATGTGACCATGAAGACATAAAGCCCTGAATTCTCATTTAACTTCTCCACTTATTGTAATCTGAACACTGACTTGTTTGATTGTGCTTGTTTCCTGTATGTAAAATAAGGAAAACAATGNTAACTATTTGTGTAATCAGACATATGACTGTGTGAAATACATTTTATAACCTTGACTGACATATAGTAAATCTTCAATAAGTGTTATTGATATTATTATTATTATCATTATCATTATTATTATTATTTATTATTATTACTATTATAAAACAAGGACAGTAAAGTTTTAGTGTCTATGATGATACTGGAATAATACTATAAAAAATTTCATCTTGGTTATAGGTAAGAGAAAATTTAAAATATCAGCGTTCAGAACAAATTTCCTCACTGCAACTGAGAAATAATACCTTCTTGTAGCCATATTTAGGAATTTTTGCTTGTATTTTTGCCTTAACATAATATCTCTATTTTGTTTGATTGAAAAAATAAGTTGTACATTATCCTGAATTTAAATGAATTCTGAAAAATCTAAGGTATTAAAAAATACTTGTAAACTCTGGTCTGAAATTATGAGTGTGCCTTTAAAGTGTAATGAGCAGAGTAGAACAAATGCAGAGTATGAAGAGTCCAAGTAAACTACAGACCTGCCTGTGCCAGTTTGAGTAAAAACTTANGTGTCAAGAGCCAAGTCAAATATCAGGAAATAAAATTTAGTCTGCAAACTGAGACATCCAAAAAAGGTCCATGAAAATATGATATGNAAGTCTTGATTTGGGGGAAAATGAAACAGCTTTCAAGTACAAACAAAGTTGAACAAGAGATTTCCCAAAGAAGATACTTCTCTAGTTCCTTAAGAAGACTACCAGGAAGCAATAAGNCCAGAAAAAGTGTCTTTTCTCAGGTAGTTATGGGTATATATGTCCTGAAGGACTATCAGTCCTTCCAAATGTAGGTNGACATATTGGTCACTGGAACTAAATGTCTCACTGGATTAACATGTGACTTTTGTAGTACCCATGTGTANCTCATTTATTATGATTCTATTATCCAGACTCCTTTAGACAGAAACTATTTCCATTATGTCTCAGGCCTTAGAACTTGGCAGATTTATTGCCCATATTAGGTACTCAGTGTGTCAGATGCATAGATGAGGTAAAGAGATATGAAAACTCACATCTCTTTTCAGCAAGAAAGCTTGCATCAGACATTAAAAGGCNGTGAGGGAAGGCTGGATTAGGTNATGTTAAATTATCTGCTGTCATAAATTTAAAAACAGTGCTTTAAGACAGCCTGAACTCTGTGACAATATAACATATTTTAAATGATTGGTAGTATATATTATAGAGTATATTCAAATAATTGGCATATAAACTTCTCACAAGATTGTTTGCTGGCAAATTGATTTACCAGTCTAATCCATCAGCCTTATCTAGTCTACTGTGACTAAACAACAGTGTGGAAGATGTGGCAATTTGGCAGGAAGCTGAGTTGTGATACACATTATTGATGTGAACAACGTATACAACAGGCCCATTCAGGTCTCACTGGATAAGAGAATCAGTTTCATATACTATTAACATATTAACGCTGTGGACCTTTGCCTACATAGTCTAAGGACTATCTGAAATGGGAAGTCTTTCTGTGATAATGTAGGCAGATGATGTTTGCTGCTGCCAGTATATCATCTATATAGAAGAAGCAGATTTCCTTAGATTTGCAAAATGAAAAACTACTTTTTCTGTCTATGTTTTAGATATGGCTATCATGAAGGAAGCCACTTCCTTAAGCCCCTCAATGAGCCTTTTNTTTTTAAAAGATGGGGGTCATTAATGTTGAGAAAGAAAGGGAATTTTAAAAATTTGAAAGTATCTGAAGTTATCAAATTCTTTTTGACAGAGTAAGTATTCCCTTTGATTTTGTGGTGTGGATTAACAGCCGTAGGAGATTTATTTTTCAAAAAGCTACATCACATTCTTCATTTGATTCTCAAATTAACATAAGCATTGATTCCCATTTTCTTTTATTTCAAGAAGCAAAAGAACTTAAAGGATTTGGCTCTGTGTGCTGCTTTGCTTCTGTTGGCATCAGCCTTGAAGTACATACTTTGGAGGCTAACCTACCAAGTAGTACAAGACATTACAGATGTAGATATTGTCTCTAGCACCAAGTATATAGTACAAATAATACCCCATTTATCCATCTATTGTCCATAGAAAACCTGTAGCTGCTCAGTGGAATTCATTTTGCCTGCACTACTTCAGTAATCCTTTCACTTTATTTCTTTCCATGGCTTTTGCTTCTGATAATTTTCTTCTAGGCAGGAGGCCCTTGAAGTTCTAGATGCCAAAGAGTTTAAGTGGTATGGAATTATTAAATCATTGAATTTTCTATGTGAAGTGTTGTCTGGATAAATAAATCCTCTAGCTTATGCAAATTTTGTTCATCAGAGATTCCTGGGAAGTCTGTCATCATTAAAGGAGTAGAAGAAACTTCGCCAAGCATGTAATCTTTAACTTTCCTTCTTGGAAAATGTTGCACCNCAGCTGGAAAAGCTTTAAGTTCAGAGAAATTTATTAAGTTCACATAAAGACAAGACAGGTGTATTTAAGTGGAAGGCAAGTTAGCCTTTGCCACTGGGTAGTGTAGTTTTGGATTACTGTTTTCTGGTTCTTACAGATTTTAGGTCTTGAAATATATATTCAACTAAAATATTTGGAGGAAATCCAATACATAAAGTGTGCACCAGGGGACTTTTCTCTGCTTATTCCTGTGAAGTGCCTGAAGCCAAAGCTTCGTAGTCTTCCTTCTACTCTTTCATCTCCTGATGAAAGCACACCTGCCTCACCTGCTGAGTACCCCANAGGATACAATTTATCAAGATCATTGATTCCTGAGGAAAAACAGATTTGAACAACAGTATCAAGTCACCTTGACATGACTTAGGCAGCAGCAATATATGGTTTTGTTCATTTACTTAACTAAGTTTTAAAATATCCATGCCTTATATGAAGCATAAATGTACCTCCTTCTTTTCAGATGGAATAAACCAATGAAAGAATGCCAGAATATCAAGGCTCACAGGCACCTGCCATTTGTGTGGAAACCAATAGTGCTCTTTGAAGTATAGAATTTATGGTAAATGATATGTAGTTATAAGAATTTCCAGATAAAATAAGCAATTAGAAAGATTAAAAGGATCAAGTACTAACTGAAATTCTGAATCACGTAATAAAGAGAAGGTGCCATTGAGACACTATTGGACAGTTAGTGGAGTTTAAAAATGAAGCCTATACTGTAGACTAGAGTGCTGTTTCAAAGGGGAGTATAGGGCTCCCTTTGGAAACTTGGCCTGTGATGAGGAAAGAATCTTAATAGATATACAGATTTGGTGTAATATAACTCTGAGAGCATGTTTACCTTGTGAATAAAAAAGAGCATTTTCTGCTGTTGACACAGTGTGCAAACTATCAAAACACATGAGAAAAGAAAATGTTAAGTTCAGAGGAGTTTTGAACAACAAAAAAGAAGGGAAAAGTGTATGTTATCTTACTCCAATTCTTAAATAATTTTGAAATTCAAATTNAAAAGCGTCAGAGCTTTTGGTGTAAAGTTTTATTATGGTGTAAAGTTTTATATGGGGCCTACAGTCACACTATGAAAATAACTAGTAATCTCATTCAAAAGACCAAAGAGAGACCTGAGAAATATTGTGCACATCATAGGTAGGAGGAGTTGAATATGCTAGGAAAATATTATAGAACAGAGAAAAATGAAAGACTAAGGAATTGGTAAAGTTATTCTTTAATGGTAGGGGATCTTCCTAAATTGCTTTAAGCCCAAGCTTCCTAGAGCTAGCAAGATTCTCAAATATCATGAAGTAATAAAAATCACTTGCCCCTGAGAAAGCAAAAAAAAAAAATCTATATTTCAGAACAGATGTGCTTTACTGAGGTACTGATTAATTCTATGGGCTGAGGAGATGGCTCAATCGGTAAAATGATTGCTGTACAACCATGAAAACTTCAGTTTGTATCCTGAGCAGCTGTTCAAAATCCAAGCATGGTAGCATGAAACCCAAGCATAGGAGATGGTCACAGGATGATCCCAGGACTTGTGTGCCAGCCAGTCTATTTGAAATAGTGAGTGCCAAGTCCTGTGAGAGACTTTGTCTCAATATATAAAGTGGAGAACAATAAAGAAAAATTCATACACACACACACACACACACACGAAGGGAGGAAAGTTTCTAGGTAAATAGTCACATTTTAGGAACAACAAAATAGGAGTTTGTCTTTCTGGGTCTTGATTAACTCACTCAAAATGATTATTTCCAGCTCTATCCTTTTATCTGTAAATTTCTTCATTTAATTTTTCTTTTTAGTTGAATAATATTTCATTGCAGATATGTACTGCATTTTGTTACACATTTATTCATTGGTGGACATCTAGGTTAACCATTTTCTAATAATTTTGAATAAAACTTTGAATATGGATAAGAAAGTATCCCTATAGTAGGACATAGAGTCTTTAGTAATATACCCCAGAGAGGTTGAGCTGCTTAATATGTTATATATCTATTTCTAGGTTTGGGGGGAACTTCCACATTGATTTTCATAGTGCCTGCACAAGTTCGAATTTACATCAACAATGAATTGGTATTCAATTTTCAGAATCACATTTGATGTCTTTATTGTTTGTTTGTTTGTTTGTTTATTTTTTGGAGACAGGGCTGCCCTGTGTAGCCCTTGCTTTCCTGGAACTCACTATATAGACCAGACTGGCCTCAAACTCAGAGATCTACCTGCCACTGCCTCCNGAGTGCTGGGATAAAAGGTGTGGGCCAGTGACACTCAGATTGATATCATTTTTTAAATTATTATTTTAGCCATTCTGACTATGGTAANACAAAAAACCACTCATTTTTGTTTTATTTTGCTTTTCTTGACAGCTAAGGAAAAATTTGAAAGACATGTCTCAGCCATTTTTTTTTCTTTTGAGAATTTTCTGCTTGTTCCATTATTCAGTTTTTAAACTTTTTTTATTGATTCTTTATGGATTTCACATCATGTATCCTGATCCCATTCACCTCCCATCCCTCCATATCAGCCNTTTGCTTTTGCAACCTCCTCCCCCGAAAAAAAAAATTAAAGAAAATGAGTCACAGAGTATACCCTTTATTCCATACATCTTTACTTGTAAGTATTTATTGCCATGAGACATTGGTGTGCTTTGAAACCTCTAGCTTCTCCTACACCTTCAATACTGGGCCCTCACTGGGACTTCTCTTGGATATCATGTTGTTGCCTTATGTCATGGAGATCCTGTAGCTATGAATCTGCAGGTCTGGTCCCTTCACATGCTCCAGCAGTTCATAGATAAGGTAGATGTTGGGGTGGGCCAACTCATAGCCCTGATTGTGGGCCTGGGTGGTTGCTGGCTTGGTTAGCCTGCCAGCTTTTCCTAATTGACATCACCAGGCAGAACTCTCCAGCATTGCACAGGCTAGCTCACTCACTGCAGCAGGCCACAGGTACCAGGGCCAGTTCTGCTCTCTCACCATCTTGGAGTCTCACCAGAACCCACACCACCAGGGCCAACACTATTGTTTTGCCCAGGCAAGGTCCAGGACCCACTCTCTCAAGTTATGCAGCTGGTAAGATTCTGTGTAGTGGGCAGCAGTTTCAGCTTTGATCTGGAAGCACAACTCCTACAGAGGCTTCCAGTAACTGCCACGCCTACCTAGGAACTCCCACTGGGGCAGGCTGAGTTGGGAGCCTTTAACACCAGAGATACGTCTATGCCAGCCCTCTTGGTTCCTGGATCCTAGACGCTAGATGGTGGACCAAACAGAGTTCTCCAGAGAACAGCACCAGACTGCACCTCACCTCTCCTAGACCTCTGTGACCAACCCCTTTACTTGCTGTAAATTGCCCTAAATCCCTAAATAAACCTCTTAACTACGTGGAGTTGCTTTAATAATTTCTCCCAATATCTGGCCCCTAGCGTGGGATGAACTGGAAATGCCCGGGTGGCTTCCACCCTCAGCCTCCTCTGGGGCTGCTGTGGCACAGTGTCCATGCTTCTCTGTCTTTCTTCTTCCCTGTCCTTTTTAAAATTCCCTCCCCTCCTGGGGACCCAGTGCTTAACCACCAGGTCCTGCTCCTTCTCTTCCTCCCTTCTTCCCAGCTCGTGGGTACGTGCACCCGCCTGCTGGGTCTCTGGGCTAAACCCCCAGGCAAGCTTAATCCCAGGCAGGCTTAGCCTCCAGGCAGGCTTAGCCCCCAGACCCNCAAAAGTGCTGTGAGTGAGCCTCCCTCTCCCCTAGCCCACATGGGTTCCCACCCAAGTTCCCNCCTGATTTTCCACCTGAGCCCACAGAGTACCTTTTCTGTCAGAAGCTGCTCAGAGGCTGACTACACTANCCCCCAGGCAGCTCTCTGAGGGTGCTACTCGCAAGGACTGTAGAGGGGCTCTAGGCCTCTGCTCCAGCCATCATCCTTGCTGCCTGGAGCTCTCTGTACCCTGAACTCAGGCCACTCAACCCCACACACCAGCTTCTTGGCCAAGGGAGGAGCATTGAAGGGTCAAGGCAGCCATGAAGACCAAGCTAGGCCCTGAAGCTCCAGGGAGACACAGGAAAATCTGCTGCCTCCTTGCTGCTTCCGCCACTCCTCTACATGTAAACATGGAACTCAGCCCCCTGCCTGCACCAGACTCCGCCCTCACCTGCAGCTGCCAGGAGCCAATCTCCAGTGGGACCAGCTTTAGAGCTATTCCAGCGACACCTGCTGGCTGAAAAGTGCTACTACACCTCAAAAAAAAANTCTCAAGGACGGTAAGATAAGCAAGCCAGTTTTTCATTACAGGTAAGAATACTTGNAAATTTCACACTTTGAAATTGATTAACAAATTTTGATAATATGGTCAGTAATATTACTTCGTAAGAATTTAAAAACTTTTTTGCCTGTATGAGGAATGACATTTTCCTGGAACTTTACGACCTTCCTAAGGCATATCTAGCATGTACCATTTTGACATTTACTATAATAATTTACACAGCATTCAAATACTGGGTTAANAATAATAAAAATGAGTCATTGTTGGGACTGATACAGGCTTTAAAAGATAAAAATGAATGCTTACATAAAAAAATTCTTTCTCTGGAATCTGCTAACCAGGATTTACAAATTAGTAATAGAGACTTACAAAACAGGCTTTGTAGTTTAGAATCTGCTAACTTACTACAAGAACTTCAGTCAATAAATAATAAATGTATAGCCAAATTTGATTTTATTGATAGTAAATA
>LZPO01118145.1:0-19743 GCA_001675575.1 Neotoma lepida | reverse complement strand
GGAAGCATTTTCTCAATTGAGACTCCCTCCTCTCCAATGACTCTAGGTTGTGTCAAGTTGACACAAAGCTAGCCAGCACACTCCTTGTCTACAAATCCTTAGAGAATATGCTTCTACATTCACCATAACAGGCCCCGATCCTCCAAAGACTTCTACTGATTCTAATTTTTCAGTCATATTCCACCAACTCCAACAAGTCAAGGACAGAGGGTAGTATAAGTCAAACATAGTAAGCTGCAGCCACTTGAGAAAGGCATTTTTCCCAGACCAAGATTACAAAAACCCATCTAGTGTCTGAAGATTAAAAAATCATGGACAGGACATCATGTGACACATAATAGATATGGAATAATGTATTTTTCTTAAAATTAAAAATACATGGACTGTCTATTCCATCTTATCATTTGTGGTTTTATTAGAGCATTTAAAATTTTTAATTTTTTTTTATTTTGAAATTAAGACACATTGTTTGCCTCTCTCCACCACTCCTATGTATGCCCCTTACTCTCTAATTTATGACCTCTATTTAATTGTGGTTTGTGTGTGTGTGTGTCCTAAGTATAAATATAACATAATTATCCATTTACTGTTAAAATATTGCTTGTATGTATATGATTTCAAGGCTGACTTTTGGCATTAGATAACCAATGGGGGGCGAGGGACTCTCCCCACTCTCAGTATTTCTTAGTCGCCTACAGGTCTTTGTTTAGGATTGAAGCATCAATGAGATTAATCCTGAAAAGCCTAAATTATAGTTTCCTATGAAAAGAACAGCTGGTAAGATTGGCCATGTGGTGAGAGGAACTTGGATCATGCAGAACAGGCCAGTATTCTCTGAATGTGAAGGTTATGGAGGTGCAGGGCTGAGGCCAGAAATAACTGTAACTAGCACTCAGACAAGACCTGAACCTTATTAACACAGCTAGAGGAACATTACAGTGAAAGACCTGAAGCCAAACTCCAAGGATGACTTGGAGTCAAAATTGTCAATGGTGAGACCCATATGTGAAGAAGTATTCTTGAAAACTAGGGTGAAATCTCAGAGGATAAAACAATTCAATATAAATGAGGAGTAAAAAATGTCTATGCAGANTTTAATTTTATTTTAAAATTGGAATACTACTTGTCCTGTGGATCACATTTCTACAAAAAAGACTTGGGATCATTGAACCCCTCTATTCTTTACAAAGTGTCCACACTGAATAAAACACTCTTAGCTTTTCACCAAAAATATTAAATTTTAAAGGTACTGTATCGTTATTTAACAATAACAGAATGGAAGTAGTTTAGAATAGTAATGATTGCATAAATATAAGGAATAAGTTGTTGAATTTAAAATACCTACACAATCTGTAGATNTTTTACAATACATTTTCTAAATGGACAAAATCAATAATCATGCCATTTCTAGACACTTNACATGAGTTAAACACAGATTTGTCTCTCAGTATTCTAAACACATCTGAGGAAGATCTATTTCTCTGCTTTGTAAAGGTTTGCATTTGTCTACAGTTTAGTGAACATACAAACTGCCAAAGGAATAGCTCAGCCTATGGGATCCATGCCTCACTAACAGTACACTGTAGAACATAATGACTCTGAGTCTCCCTGATAAATGAGACCAAACATTTCCACTGGCAGTTCAACTTTGGATAGGGGCTACTTGGGACCGTACTCAACCTGCAGCTCTCTTGCTCTCTCTCNTCCCTCTCTCTATCTCATGCACTCCANCCCCCAACCCNAGGCTACCCGAGATNGTAAGCAATCAGGAGCTAGAAGTGGCATATCCTATATGGTGGACATGAGTTAGCTCAAGTGTGAACCTTTATTNCTTCCCCTGCTGCCTGGGAATCAGAGACAATCTGACTACAAGGACATATTATGGGCTACTTACCAATCACATAGTATGGGATCTCTGTCTGCAATCTCTTAGAGNGGATCCCCAGTTAGTCTCATAGGCCTGAACTTTCCTCAGAGTCTCCCTGACACCAGGCTGTCTTTCCATGGCATTAAGAATGCCTTTAATAAATCTCATATAAGGGGCAATCTACCCAATGTCCTCCTTGAAGCCTGACTTTCTGAGGCCCTTACATCCACTAACATGAGCCTCTTACTCTGGACTGATTCAGCATCAGTGTATATTTTCCTCCCTGGATAGTGCTTCATGATCCATGAGAGATGTTTACTCTCTGAGGAGGTGGGCTGCAGGAACCATCTTGAGAGGCAGACAGAGGAACTGGCTCTTCAGTGTTAGATGAGAGAGGTCTGAAGCATTGGGATCCTCCTCATGGGAAAGCACAAAAGGTAGGCCCTGGTCCTTGCTGGCTTATGCTTGCGTAGAGGGGGCTACACATGTGCTATTCTTGTCTGTGTTCAACAATACCTCAGGAGGGTTCTATGATGGTGAGTGTCTTAGTTATTGCTGTAAAGAGACACCATCACCATGGCAACTCTGTTTGTTTNGTTTTAGTGTACATTGGGGTTTTGCCTACATGTATGTCTGTATGAAGGTGTCAGATCCCCTGGAACTGGAGTTACAGACAGTTGTGACCTGCCATGTGAGTGCTGGGAATTGAACCAGGTCCTTTGGAAAAGCAGCNAGTGCTCTTAACCACTGAGCCATCTCTCCAGCCCCAATTCTTATNAAGGAAAACATTTAATTGTGGTGGCTCGCTTGCAGTTCAGAGGTTCAGTCCATTATCATCATGGTAGGACATGGCTCGTNCAGGCAGACATAGTGCTGGAGAGGTAACTCAGGGATCTACATCTTGCAGAAGTAACAAGAAGTGGTCTGTCTCACTGGACATGGCTTGAGCATATATGNGACCTCAAAGCCTACCTCCACAGTGACACACTTCCTCCAACAGGACCACACCTAATCCAACAAGGCCCCATCTCCCCTTAGTGCCACTCCCTTTGGGGGNTATTTTCATTCCTATAGAGCACAATTTCAGACAACAATAGAAACCCTAACTAAGACAGCATGTCGCTCAGTTCCACTCAGTCTCTCTTTCANCAAGACTGTAACTTTTTAAAAAACATTTTCAATACGTAAGGCNATNATACCTTACAACTAANAGAATTCCTGTCTCCCACTGATCATACAGCACCCATATCCAGGCCGTACTTTATGGCCTATATATGTATATACTTTTGGTNCTTTTCAATCACAAAGTCCATTANTATTTTGACTATTGTTAATTTAAAGTATATGCCACTCTTCAGGGANAGGTCTATAATGGAAGAGCAGGCAGCACTAAAATCATTTTACAAACACATTCAAAATGCTCATGGAAGCTTAGTTTTGCTAGACTGAGTCTGAATGAAAAATGTAATGATGGCCATATCTCTAAGTAAGTGATTTTACTAAACTACAGTCCTAGAGTTCTACAGTCCTAGAGTTGTACAGTCATAGAGAAAGAGAGACAGGCATTTGTGAAAATGGCAAGAGATTGTACTCAAGTTAGGACAGTAAGCGGGGGAGACTCCCATACAAATAGAGCTCAGCTCCACTGGGGGGAAAAAAAGAGCGAGAGGCCTTTTCAGCTTTGCAGTGCGTTAAAGGAAAGATGATAAAGGATACCACAAGATGAGGTTGCCAGTCAGCGTGACTTGGCCATCTCTGTGTGCTAACTGGAGTTTTATCACTCAGGCTCCTGCTCTCTTCAGGGACTAGGAGACAGTGGCTCCATCTTTCTCAGTGATTGCATTTTCCCAGTTTCTGGGAAAAACATGCCTGAGTTGTAGATTTGTATCTTAAAGAGAAAGGAAAGGGATTTACACATTTTCCAAAGTACTGTAGTTCAGACCTATAGCCAGGAATAAATGAACAGAAACAGTAAATTCAGTTTTCTTAGGCAGGTCACTGTCCTAGGGACATGGCCTTGAGCGGGTAGAAGCCGTACTAGAGTATGTTGAAGTTTTGTTGTCTGGATGGTGCAAATTTGTTTCTGTTTTCAGAGTTACATTTTGCCAGCCTAACCTCCTGACAGTCAAAGCTTTGTTATTTTTCCTTCTTTTGAGTTTAGTTAAGAGCTATCAGGGGCTTCTAACCAACCTAGTTTTCATGCAAATGAAAGAGTGCCCATGACAGCATGTATGTTGTTATATTACATATGATAATAACACTACTCTNAAATCCAAATTCTTAAATTGAAATCCTAATGTCTAAGGTGGTGGTACGAGGAAGTGGGACTATGGGGGATGATTGAGTCCTGAGAAGGGTGTCTAAATAAGTGAGATTTGTGCCCTGAGAGGGAAAAGAGGCCTCAGAGAGCTGCTTGCCAAGTCTATCAAGTGATAACACCTTGAGAAGGTGCCATCTATGTACCAGAAGAGATGATGCTGAATCTGTTAGTTTCTTGGTCTTGGACTTCTCAGCCTCCAGAACTGTGGGAAATAAATTTCTGTTGTTACAGCAGCCAGAGTTTACTAGGACAAGACTTCGCCCATTTGCTGGTTGCACTCCACTCAGGAGGGATCTTGGGCTGCAGTCCACAATGGAGGAGGGAGCCGAATTGAGGAAACAAGTGAGCAGGGTCCCGCAGCTTGTGAGACAGCTTTGGGGGGGAGGGGAGGGTAGAGGGGAAGGGAGCATAAAGGCTGGGGACAGTGGCAGGGGCATCACCTAATTTGCATTAAGAGGCATGCTCCTACCATAAGGTTCCTAGTATGTGCAGCAAAGAAGGCTTCGAGCAGGGATCTGTGTCATGGTTCAAGTTGAAGATAAATCAGGCATCTGGTTTAGAGACAGCCTTCAGATAAGGTCAATTCTCCAGGTCCAGGGACATCCTCCAGAGACTGGCAGGTAGAGGCAAAAGGTTCTGCTGGAGGGAGGGAGTCTCCAGGTTGCCCAGCTTTTGAGAAAAGCTGCCAGGCCATGGGANACTGCAACCTCGACCAGCCAGCACCTGCTGGCTTTGNTGCTCACCAAATGGCACAGAACTATATGGGCTGAAGGAACTGAAGATGGCCTCTAGCCAACAGCAAGCAAGAAGGCTCNCAGTCTTATAACTCCAAGGAAATAAACTGTATCAACAAATGGAATGGGTTTGTAAGCAATCCTCCNGAAGTAGCATATCAGATGAGATGCTGCCTCAGTGTGANATCTTGGTTACTGTTGCACAGAGGAGCAACCCAAGCTGTGTATAGACTCTGTGTTGATCCACATATACTGTGCTNAAAGGGTGTGTGGTATTTTTAGTGAAGTTTCAGGCACAGCAATACATAGTTTTAAATGGTTGGTATTTGTAAAATCACATTCAGTTGTGTACTCTTCTTATTTCATTTTCCCTCGGGGGGGGGCATGTTTTCACATGCAGATCATCCAAATGTTGAATTCTGCATCCTTACCTCCTGAGAGAGACACAGCAGATTCTCAAAAGAAAAGCGATAAAATAAAACTTTGTTAAGGCAGAGTTGCCCCCTATTTTCACACTNCAGAGATGGCTTTGTTAGACTTTTGCTCACTGTGACAGAATACTTGATATGACACAACTTTAAGGCGGGAAGATTGATGTTGGCTCATAGTATCGGAGGTTTCGCTCCATGCTCAGGGGGCTGATGACTTTCCGGCCCATGGAGAGGAAGGACAGTGTGAAGAAGGGCATGGTGGAGGAAGCTATTCAGCTTATGGTAGGCAGGAAGTGAAGAAAAAAACCAGGAAGCACCAGAGCCAAGCCGTGACCTCCAAAGGCTTGCTACCAGTGGCCCAATTCCTCAGCCAGGCTCTGCCTTTTACAGTTCCACAACCTCCAGAGCCTTCCTAAGGCATCTTCCCTGGAAANANCCTTGCAGATACATCTAGAGGTGTGCTTTCCTCAACCACTAAGTGTCTCTTAACCCANACAATTGATCATTTAGATTGATCATAGTTGTCCTATTTTAGATTCTAGTAATAGCAAAGTATTCCACACTTATACGGCACACAGACAAGTTAAATGATATGCCTAAGTGTGGACGCTCTGCTGTCTGTGAATGGANCATGCCCGGAAAGAACTATGACATGAGGATCTGTGATTTCTCTAGGAATTTCTCATAAAATTACAAATAGAGAAATGTATGATCCAACTATATAAATGTATTCTTTGTATTTTTATATAGGTGATTTATAAAACAGATGCAATAAAATAGAAGGAAAACCAGGAATAGATTAAATATAAGTTAGGATCNAAGGTTAATATTGGAAATGGTAGTGCAGAGAGGTAGGTCCTACTGAGTTATTAAAGTCAAGTCTCAAACTTGGCTCTGAGCGTCCTGGAGGCTAAGCAGCTAGAAATTAATGGGTAGTCTAACAGATTTTGATATGTTATCAGTAGGAGAAATATATTTTCCATTAGCTGCCTAATTCTTTAATACTTCATACAAAATTCCTTTGCAGATAAAGTTTAAATACAAAAAGTTTTGTGCAAAATAAAGGGACTGCTAATTAGAGGAAATGTATGAAGAAGCATGTTTACAAAAGTGTCTCTCATGAAAAACTGATGGTTTCAAAAAACACATTATGATAAGGAAGAGGTTTCAAAGGGTTCCCAGGTTAATCATGGTATGGGGTGGGGGGTAACTAAAAGCCTGCTGCTTTGAAGGTTTAATCCAAGATGATTATCCAACCTCTTTGTTGAACAAACTTTGCAAATATGGCCTTCTCCGAAGATTCACAGCATTTCCTGTGGGAGTTTGAAATGTCAGCGGGGCATGCTTTCTGATGATAGCATCCAGGCAGAGCAGCCTAACAGTTGGGGTGGGGGTGGAAGGGGGAGATAGTAAGATTGTTTCGTTCCCTAGCACAGCAGAATGCTATGCTGTGTAATAGCCTTTCTGGAGATGTTGCTAGGCATAACCTGGGGAGAAAACAAAGCAAATATACCAGAGAAAGGAAACCAGATAGCTTGATGAGAGCCAGCTGTACAAATCCTCAATAATTCCTGGTGTTACTGGGTTCTTTTCAAGAGGTGAGAATCATGACTTTCACACAGATGAAAAGAAAAAAAAATGCATGCTAGAGTTCTTATTTAACTCATTGTCAAAAAGATATCATAGTGAGTTCAGGGGAGAATCTAGAGGATAGATACCATTTATAAGTCAGGACTATAGAATTGGATTTTCAAATGGACACAGGAGGGNCTTTTCCACAGATAAGGGGGGCTTTCCTTCCACCAGTCAACTCATTTGCATTTCCATTGTTATGTGCCATGTGCTCACCATTGATTATCAAATAGCTTAAACGTNATGAGAAATTGTGATCGAATAACCCTGGAAAGGGGTTTCCAAAATCGAGGATTTCTACTGGGGACACAATGGAAAGTAGTTATCCTACTTGATTTATCAGTCCCATTTGCTCAACCTTCCCACTGTTGTCAGAGACAGAATACTAGTTTACCAAACTTGTCCCCAGCTTCCTCCAGTCACAGGTGGCTAGGTAGCTGAATTTGGGCAAAGAACTGAGGTTAGCCATGATCACACCACTTCTAGANCCATACTGTCTCACCCGTCTTGCCATGAGGCTGTAGAGGACTCAAGATCAATACAAAGTAAACACCTACTTTTAAAAGATCCTAACCTGGTTTCTCAGGAAATTGGGAATTGATCTACCTCAAAACCCAACTATGCTACCCTTGGGCATATACCCAAAGGATGCTCAATCACACCACAAGGATGCTTATTTAATTATGTTTACAGCAGCTTTATTCGTAATAGCCAGAACCTGGAAACAACCTAGATGCCCCTCAACCGAAGAATGGATGAAGAAAATGTGGTACATTTACACAATGGAGTATTCCTCAGCTGTTAAAAACAATGAGATCAGGAAATTTGCAAGCAAATGGATGCAACTAGAAAAAAAAAATCCTGAATGAGGTAACCCATACCCAGAAAGACAAACATGGTATGTACCTACTTATAAGTAGACATTAGCTGTACATTAAAGGATAACCATGCTACCATCCATAGACCCAGAGAGGCTAGGTAACAGGAAGGACTCAAGTAGGGGACACTCAAATCTCCCAGGGAAGGGGAAATAGAAGAGATCTTTTGGGTGGACTGGGGGCCAGTGGGGATGGGAACATGAAGGAGCAGGCTGGGGTGGGGTGGGGGGAGTATACTGAAAGAGATGCTGGAAAGGATGTCATTTCAGGGTCAGGTAGAAACCTGGTGCAAGAGAAACTCCCAGGAATCTACAAGGATGATCTTGTAGTCTTTTGCTAAGACTCCTAGCAATAGAGGATAGATATGCAGCCTGAACTGGCCATCTCCTGTGACCAGGCAAGACTTCTAGTGGAGGTATTGGCACACCAACCCAACCACATAACCTTCAACCTACAGTCTGTCCTGCCTGCAAGTGTGCTGGAGAAAGGGTGGCACAGAGATTTGTGGGAGTAGCCAACCAATGACTGGTCCATCCTGAGACCCATGTCACAAGAGTTTGTGCCCATCCCTGATACTGCCTGAAGTTCCAGGACCCAGTGGCTAGATGACCCAGAGACCTAGCACAGAACCAAACACACCTGGGGAAAAAATGTCAGTGTAATGATATCTAACAATATTCTGCTATACTCACAGATTGATGCCTAGCCCAATGGTTATCAGAGAGGCTTCATCCAGCAACTGATGAAAACAGGTGCAGAGACCAAAACATTTGCAGAGAGCAAAACATTAGGCCAAGCTCAGGGAATCCTGTGGAAGATGGGGAGGAAGGATTTTAAATGNCAGAGGGGTTAAGGACCTCACAAGAAAACCAACAGAATCAACTAACCTGGGCTCATAGAGGCTCACAGAGACTGAACTGACAACCAGGGTGCCTGCATAGGACTGACCTAGGCACTCTGTACTTTATGTGACCATTGTGTAGCTTGGTCTTCTAGTGGGACTCCTAATATTGGGAACAGGGGCTGTCTCCAACTATTTTGCTGGCTTCTGGGATCCTATTCCTCATACTTGGTTGTCTTGCCCAGCCTTGATACAAGGGGAAGTGCTTAGTATTACTGTGTTTTGTTGAGAGCCCTGGGAGGCCTGCCCTTTTCTGAATAGAAAAGGAGGAGGAGTCTATGGGGGGTCGCAGAGGGGACGTGGGAGGAGGGACTTGGAGGAGAGGAGGGAGAGGAAACTGTGTGGGGATGTAAAATAAATGAATACATTAAAAAAAAGAACCTAACCAACTATGGGCTTTTGGCTGAGAAATAAACATTTCTTGGAAAGGGGGATATACTTGAGCAGTAGAGTGCTTGTTTGGCTTTCCAAAGCCTTGAGTTTCGTGCTCAGTAGCACAAAACAAGCAAATTTTGTGATGATTTTGTTTTCAATAGTGCTTTTAGAATTTATGTATCAAAATAGGCAATACATTTGTATTTTTCAAAAACAAAACAAAACAAACAACAAACCAAAAACATAAAGGATGCACACTTTCCGCCTCCTTCTCCATTTTTATCTGTGTTCTGAACTCCCTAACCTAAGTCCGATATATCCCAGATTTGAGGTCAAAGAGAAGAAGCCACTGCTGAGCACACATTTCCCTAAAAGCAAGAACCAAATCTGATTCTTTGTGCTTGATGCCCCTCACACTGGGAAATGGAGGAGACATGATTTGGCACAGGTTTGTATGATTCTGTGTGCTTTTTCCTGCTGCAAAAAAACAAAAAAACAAAAAAACAAAAAACAAAAAAACGGTAGCTGAAGATGGTTAAGCATGTAGACAGTGTTTCTGTCCCAAGGTTCCCACTATCCTTATAAATAATAGTGCATGCCAAGAACACATTGACACAGCAATCCTGAAAATGTTGAGCATTGAGTTTTCTACTGGAATAACAGACCTAACATGGAAAGGTTCCTAGAGACCAGCATGTTCACTAGGATCCTTTTACATGTGAAGACACAATATCAAAATCACTGTGCCTTGCTCAAAGGCCAGCCCAGAACGAGCCACAGATATTTGGTTTTCATATGTCAGTTGCTTTTTTTCATTACATTTCATGCCTAGCCCTCAAATTTTTGCATTGTTGATCATGCTTTTAACTGTCCATTTAGCAGGTACATTAATGGGCTGTTTTTGACCTGCCTAAGTAATCCCAGATTTAACTTAAGATAAAAGAAATTATTCATCACCGAGACCTTGTTTTTCTGTAAATTCCTATGGGTTCTGGTGCTCTTTAGAAGCAATTTTGAGTCTGGTGAATACAGTTGGTTAGGGCTGACCGGCTGCTGTGGCTGAAGTGTGCAGGCTGCTATAAATACCCCAAGGATGTTGTTCCTCTTCCTGCCCTCTGAGACCTGGAATATTGTTGATTCCCAATCCTGGGTTGGCATTGCGGGATGTGTGAACGCATTCCCAGCAGAACAGTAAAGATACATATTTTCATTTAGTGTTCTTGTACCAGATTTNCCCACCNCAACGAATCTACTACTCTGAGGGTTCACCTTTCCTGAAGACTCACTATGGCTGTCAGAGCTTGTTCGACTTGCACTACCACAAAATGCATCAATAAAAATGAGGAAAAGTTGTTCTTTGGAAGGAGTGTGGCTCCACCTGGGTGTGAAGTGTGGAAATGGGCCTGTCTATATTTCCGTAGTCTGTGTTCAGATTCGGTTTCATCTGATATTCTTGGACCCATCGAACATTAAGCACAATTGGTTTGTGCTTAGTGTGGTTAGTCACTAACATAAGATAGTGACTTTGACTTGTCCTTGACCTTGTTTTGGAAAGGAATTCTCAGCCCTGTGATCCCACAATGGACAAGTCTCCATAAACCACATGATCCCACAATGGACCAACTGCTGTATTAGGCCCATTTGACCTTCTTTGNGCATGAGCATACAATCTAAATAACATGGGCCATTCTCACCTTTAGGATTTTCTCTGCTGGAATTTGCAAAGCAGTTTCTTTCCTCCTTATAACATGTGAGTTCTGTGCATTTTCACACACGTGGGAAGCACCTAAGCAATGAAGGCCAAACACTGAGTCAGATTGCACATCCTGTGAGCCCTGAAGCAGCTCCATGGCTGACATTCGCCCTTTCTGAGCCAATCCTGTCATTTTCCAAGAAACNTATTTAGCCTATGCTGAGTTTATGTAAAATAAAGAACCCCGATAACAGAGTAGGCTCTCAAGAGTTTGTTTTATAAACTATGCTGTCAATTCTTTTAATTTATGCAAAGAAATAACTGCCAAGCAAAATGGACTATGACTGTAGGTTGGTTAGCTCATTGCCTCCCCTGGAGGACAGCCTATGTGCAAAACCAAATGACNATGAAAGGTTGCTACCCAAGTGCTCTGTCAGGATAAAAGGAGTGGGACAATCTCAAGGGGGCTCTTTTGACAATCCATGGCACTTTAGGGACATGATATCTAAGTAGGGCAGAACAATTTTTGCCAGCTAAACAAGGCCCTATTCCCTTGCAAAATTCACAGAAACAGAAAAATTCTTTTCTCCTTTTAACTTGAGTGTTTGTCAGTAATCAAAAAGTGCTGCTCNGTTCACCAGATGTCTTGTTATTTTATATCTCTGTGACCTTGCCTATTGCCCAAAACCCAGTCACTGACACCCGCTTATTTTTAGCTTTTCTAATTGTAAAAATTCTTCTTCTTCTCCATTTCTTCTGGAACTTGACAGCCTACTTCAGTTTCTTTGTGAGATACTCCTGTTTCTGCCCAAATTTGAGTTTAATCTCCCTGTTTTCGGTGTCTTCCCTTTGTGGTAGCACAAGTTGCAGGCATATTGTGTCTTCTAGCTTATGAGTTCTTTGAGGACAGGGATTCAGTATTATCCTTTGTGTGTGTACAGGATTGTGCATGCTCACATGGGTACATATGTATGTACATATGTATGAAGGCTAGGGTTCAACCCTCAGTTTTGATCCTCATGAGTCAATCACATTGTTTTCTTGAGGTAGTGTCTCTCATTTGATCTAGCTCAGCTGTTAAGCTAGGATGCTTGGCTANAAGCTCCAGGGCTCAACCTGTCCCCATCTCCCCAGAGCTAGGAAACACAACTGAACCCCACCATACCTAGATTTTATTTTACAGAACTCAGGTCCTCGTGCTTGCACAGCAGGCATTCAACTGACTGAGCTATCTCCCCAACCTCATGTTCATGTGCTTAAAAAAAATATAATCACGACAAATAGTGGATACATAAAACATATGTTGGGTCTTGCAGGTATTAGCATGAATCACTGCAGTTTATTTAGTTTATTAATTACAAGGTGTTGTGCTGCTCAGGACTTTTTGGGTCACATTTGACAACATATCAAAATAATATAAAAAATTAGGGATGAAGACTTTCTTAGCAGACTTGAATAACCAAATGACAGGGATATAACAGAGGTTTCAGTACAGCTGTCACAAAGGTCAAGGGCATCCCTGAACTTTTCTGCGAGTCATCTGTCACCTCATCCTCTCCATAGCTCACTGCAGACTTGTTTCTTCCTTACATTGGAAAAGGGGGATGCTGACAAGCTGGGAACTTCCCGCTGCAGAATGTTAGCCACTGACAGGGAACTGAAAATTCTGTCCTAAGANGGAAACTTCCTATGGGATGAATGGTAACATGAGCCCCCTTTCACTTCTCTCTGAATCTTGATTCTTTGATTTTGACCATGAAGTTCTCTTCACAAAAGACAGGGCACATGCACTTCTTTCTCTTAAGCTTACATGAAGTAGAAATAGCAGTTTGGTGGTCAGAAGCCCAGCATTGGGAGGGCTCTTCATGCTTCTGCCTGGGCTGTTGCCTTTTGACCATTCCCTGTGAAAGGCATGGCTGAGCCAAACGTTTAGGTACCAAGAAGGGATATGAGACACAAGGGACAGATATGTCCTGCTAGGTTCCAGCTATATCTTCTGACCCCTGGTGACTTGGCTCTATTACTAAGCTTAGTCAAGAACCATGAGCTGATCCCAGCCGCCACTCACCTAGCACCCTCCCACCTCACGGGAAGAACGGGTGACTTTTGTTGTGAGCCATGGGTGCTTAACTCAGAATCTTTGTGGCACTAGTTCAGGGATAAAAACTGAGTCTCGGGTTTGCTACTTCTGGTCATGCACCCTTGGCAAAATGCTTCCTCCATGTCCACTTCTGTACAATCGAGATAGANCATTGCCTATAGTGAAGAAATTTTGTGATAATAAGAGTAGTTTAGAGTGTACAATGCCTAGCACATAAACAGTAAGGTAATTTAGCTATTATTATTATTATTATTATTATTATTATTATTATTATTATTCTCTCACATGCCCACTCACAGACACCATTAACCAGAAGGTGGAAGAGGTCCCAAGGACCATCCTTACTAAGGAAAATGTGGCCATCCTTGGATCCATCCTGTGTGAACAAATAGATAAGCTGAGGGGCCCCTAAGAAGAAAGCAGCTATGATTTAGCAAGATGGATGCAGTGGAGGGAGTGTTTCCCAGGAGATGTGGAAGCAGATTCTACATTAAGATAGGAAGAAGATTGGGCACACAGACAAGAAAAATGCACTCTATCCATTTTAGTTATTTCTCCAACAACAGTTTCACCAGCTAACAAAGAAACACAACAAATGATTTTGGATACCAAGTCCAAAGCAAAGATTGCGAATGAACCCTGTCTCACCTACTTACCAGACATTTTGTCTTAGGAGAGCTTTATTTAAATTCTTTCAAGAGTAAAAACAATAATCCACAAGGAATGTAATACATTATAATGTATATAATAATGTATGTAAAACAAATAGTATGGTACCTGACATGCATCAAATAGGAAGAATTGCCAATACTGCTAGGCACAAACAGAATGCATCAACCTTGGTGTCCTTAATACTAAATATGGCCATGTCTTTAGTTTTCCAAGGGGAAAAGCCTCAGAAGAACTGTGAGATTTGATTGGGAAATTCCTTCTAGCGCAAATTTAGAAATAAAGGGTTGTTATTAGAACCTGGAAGTGATGAACAATGAAAAATGGGGACATTAATTGCCTCTAATCCCTTTGTGTTGTCTGACTGATCCTCCTCATTGATGCTAGAAGCAGTGAGCTGCACTGTGCTGTCGTTAGTGAGTTCCTGGAAAGGCAGTGTTTTCAAAAAGAGACATTTGCAGGGAACTGCTCATTTCTCCCATTCCATTCTTAAGAAAGAAAGAAAAGCAGGTAGATAGGGAGAGAGGGAGGACACACACACACACACACACACACACACACACACAGAGAGAGAGAGAGAGAGAGAGAGAGAGAGAGAGAGAGATCTCAAATAGTTTTCAACCCCAAGAAAGAAAAAGGACAAAGAGTTTTCCTCTGACAACAAGCAGAGGGGAGAACAGGATCACCGCCAGGTTTAAGCCGACAAAGGTCACAGTCTGATGAAATGCACTTTCCTATTTTCATACTCATGACTGGCTGCAAACAGACAAACCTCCATTTGCCTAGAGGAAGATGAAGATGTGTCATAATGGGCTGCCATTACTGAGCACTAAAAGCAACTGCCCTTTGTCACATCCGATGCTCGTGTCAGGACACTAGGGAGGAGAAAGGGAATTCATGATGCGTGAATGGAAGAATTTACCCAGGGGAGGTGATACAAAGAAAATGGATCATGTTGTTCTGGGGAGTTAAATAAACTGCTGGTCATAATTGTAGATCCATTTTCTGGATAAATTAAAGCATTTTCATCTTGGTACAGATATGTTTGAACCTGTGGTGTATTGGAGTGGGGACAGGGGCAGAGGGAGGTTTTAAATGGAGAGCAGTGGGATGGAACATGCTGTTATGTTGCTGAATGTCAGGAAAGTAGAATTGTGTGCACGATGGGCTGTTCTGGTGCTTAGCGATTAGTTCATCAGAGGTGACGGGAAACATCAGCAGCCTCGGCATCTCAGCATGGCCACAGAAATGCCACTGCACTTACTATCCTCAGGAATAATTGGTTAATTCTCAGCCTGGGAAGGGGTTGCAAATGGTTATGAGTGTGCTGTGATCAGACAGCACCAGTAGTCCTGGCACACGAGGGCTTATTCCAGCGGCTTTTTAGGGAAGGCATGATCAATGGCTNTTTTTGAGAGATCTTGATTTTAGGCAAAATTACTTTCCCATCATGAGTGCCATGCTATCAGAAAGACAAATTAATTTAACATGAGTGACTTACTGGTCCCTTATGAATTACTTTCCAACTGTTTTTAATAGCATCTCTTTATCTCACACACAAGAAAACACAGTTGACCTTTAACAGCCTCTTTTATAAATGAACCCAATTGCAGTTCAGCTTCTCCACTTTCAGATCTTTATCTCATGGCACCTTGAATCCAGGCTCATTTGGATGCAGGTCCAGCTGTCTCTCTAATGGTATCTATCCATTAATTAAACACTCTGTGCTTAACAGCTTGCACACCAGCAGCTGGAAAGAAGGAGAAGGCAGTCCTCCTTTAATCTACAAATATTTATTTTCTTTTGGGGGATTGGTTGGGAAAAGATTAAGTGTATAGGAGGATAACCAGCTTATGGAGACTATGTGTGTTGTGGTGGAAGTTTCCTGTTGAGTCACATCAGGTGCAGTTAGTAAGCAGGAAGGCTGGCTCCTAATCCCCACAATCATAAATTATGAATGCCGGTTAAAACAAGTATCTTCCTCCATCTGGGCTAAGGAATGGGCCTTTGTTCTCGCAGTGTGTTAATAGATGCATGCAAATGAGTTTACAGGGAAGAGTGAGTATAACTCAAATAGAATTGGACTCTGATATTTATGAGAGCCTGTTGACACGAGAGCCAGGTCATGGCTTGTGTATTCTTATCCAGCCACAATGCATTATGGGGCTTCCTATAGTCCANTTACAATTTCCCTGGGTTCTTAGACTCATTCATCACCGAACTGTGTACAAACATCCCTGGAATAGCAAAACAATATGCTGATAGCTGGACACAGTTTTGGCTTTTAAAAAATCCCATTTGGATACAGAAGCAGTGTGCATGTCATAGAGTATTAGAAAATACTGTCAAATAAAATTAAGAGAATAAAAAGATATTTCAAAATCAGTGCTTCGTTGTATATTGTTCCAGACCGTGTGTGTATGTGTGTGTGTGTGTGTGTGTGTGTGTGTGTGTGTGTAAAGTGCTTCTTTACATAGAAACAAATGCATTTTCACTTTAGTATAGTCACATCTCAACAAATACCAGACTGTATTCATATTTCTAGAATCCTCTAAGAAATGTCATTTATTGCATTTAAATAAGTGTGTCCTGTTCTACGTGATTGGACATATATTTTCATGCACTTATTTGGCAAGAGAGAGCATTTTTTCAGGAAACTGTCTATGAATTACTTTGGGTTCCTCTGAAAGCAGAACACAAGATAAAGACTTCGTTGCAAGTAGCTTTTGAAAGGAGAGCCTACAAAGTGGAGGCAAGGAAGTAGGGAGACAGACAGGAGCATGGAATGCTAAGGGGAGGGGATGGTTTATTGAAGTTAACACTGTAAGTGATAGAGGGCAATTCTGGCAGAGAAACAACCAAAATGCTCCTGGAATTGTCCATACGAGAGGTAGGAGTCCGGACATTTAGACACCACTCCCCAGTGTTGTGTGGGACAAGTTTATACAGACTGGAGGATTCAAAATCTCTATCCACCTGCAGTCAGCAGGCTCTTAGGCTGTTATGAGAGCATTAGGAGTAATATCCAGTGTGATGGATTTGTGTGAATTTTCCCCCTAGTTTAAAAGTTATGCAATGTTGATTACAGTTTAATGTACTTTGGGAAAGGGTGTTATGCTGTTTAGGGTCAGTTGTCAGCTTGGCAGGATCTGGAATCTGCTAAGTGACCAGCACCTAGGTACACTGTTGAAAGATTATTTAGATGAGTTTAGACTCTGTGCGTGCCTTTGAGAGATCATATTGACCAGGTAATTTAGGAGGAAGATCCACCCTATGGAGGGTGACACTGTTCTCTAGGCTTGGACCCTGGACTGCATCAAAATGAAGGAGCAAGTTGAGTGTGAGTATTCATAATCTTTCCTTCCCAACTGCCCATACAGCATGCCCAGTTGAGTGTGAGTATTCATAATCTTTCCTTCCCGACTGCCCATACAACGTGCCNAGTTGCCTAAAGCTCCTGCTGACAGGACCTCCCCAGCATGATGAACTGTACCTTTGAACTGTGAACTATAATAAAACCATTCTCGCCTAAATTGCTTTTGTCATAGTATCCTATCATAGTTAACAGGAAAAGTATCTAAGCAAAATGGGTTGATTACCATTCTCTATATATACTTATACCCTTCAAATCATGTACTAACACCTTTATTTTATTTTCAGGAGATTAATTCATTGAAAATACATTGAGACTGGATTTTGAGGTTGGGACTAGAAACAATTTTGCCTTTCAAGTTAGCATATTTTGTAAAATAAAACATTCTGGTGCTATGGTCCATTTGGACCATCTATGGGATATGGAGTTGGGTCCAGCAGGAAGTAACCAATTTACTAGAGGTAGTAAGGCAGGAGGTGGGAAGGAAGTGGTCAGTCTTTTTAAGGTATTGAGGGAGGAGGGAAAAGGAGAAAAAAATCTGCACGAATACATAGTGCAGGATTCTGAAACAAAAAGACTAACTCTTTGACATCAAAGGTTATAAACATGGACAAGGGAAATTCTGAAAGAACTGAAAGGTGTTCAGTGTGATTGGAGAGTGGATATGAATGGTGAAGCCAAAGTTGGCTGAAGAGGAAAGGTTGTGTAATGGAGATCTTGTACCCTAGACTAGGTACTGTTTTTCATATTGATTTTACCTAGAAAATGTTGGGGATGCAGCGTGCTCAAATGTGTTTATGCTACACATTTTGGAATATATAAAATGGACTAAAAACAATACTGGCAATTTTTGTATATAAGGCAACACTCCAGAAAGTGGTTACAATTTAGTTAGTGAAGACCTTAATGGTATGTTTTTTCTTTAATATAGCTATTCATGTAAGTTTTTATGTGGATCTTATAATTAATTGTATTAGTTGTTAAATATGTGAAGAAGAAATAAATTTGGAAACTGATAAACCAATAGGAATGAGGCCACATAAGCCTCTACTTCTGGGAGTTGATTAGGTTGGTAGAAGTTGACTTCTATAAAGCAGAAAACAGGAGGGGCCCAGGTAAAGACTGTTGTATCTGGTGGTGCTTTCTAGTGACAGCCCAGTCCTGTAGAGAGAGACTGAGGACTGAGAGTCCAACAGTGTGGATAGGACTATAGAAAAGAGAGTATCCATCTTCTACCCATTACCCGTTCTTTAGAGCTTGGGAAGATGATAAAACTGGCCCCTGTTTGTGGCATTCAAGTTCTCCTAACAGTCAGGGCCAGTAGGGCAGCCTCTTCAAGTCCAGGCAGGTAGCATTTGCAAAGGAAGTAAGTAGAATAAACCAAAAGATAAACAGTAGGTAGCATAAGCTAACTCTGTATACAAATGATAGCTTAGTATGAGAGCATTTTAGGACTATTCTCTCGGTACTCTCTAAAGTATCTGGAATTAAAATTTCAGGGAACTGCTGAAGTAGTTGAATTCAATACCATTGAAATTAGCATTATCATAGATCTTGTGAATCTTAGGTGTTTCTACGTGAGGGGAAGGCCTGGAAGATTTGGGTTACAAACCAATAATAAAAGAAGCAACAGTGTGCCTANTTGAGTTCCTTACCTGAAAAGTTCTCTTGCATGTTTATATCATGACAGTGCCAAACTTCTCTTCATATTCTACTAAAATATGGAGTATTTTCATGGGTTACACCATGGAGGCTAGAAGCTTCTTCCTTTCATATGACAAGTAATCATGCAGAGAGCCAGTCCTATTGCTCTTGTCTACCCTTTTCTGGCTGGCTTATCTCAAGGAGGTATTGATCAGCACTAGGGGAAGAGGCTGTATATTCAACNCTTCTGCCAAAGAGGGGAGATTTATCTCAGTACAAGTAATGGAAGGTGGCATGAAGAGGGGAAATATGGCCAGAGATCAGCTACATTCAATGAGACAGTGATGTCTGGAGGAGTCTGTGACAAAAAGAAGACAAATCAGAGCACTGTCACTCTGCAGAGCACGGCCAGCAACACCTTAGGGTGATGTATGATGACACAGGCGGCTGAGCACTACCTTCCCAACCTGGGCTGCGTTGGGCTCTCATGAAGACGCAGATTTATTGTACTGTCATTGGTGCATCACTGAGCAGAGTTGTGAGGAATTGTGGGTAATAGGATCCACACCCCCACCCCCGTCCCCTGCTTGAAGCCAATAACCTGCCTTCTTTATCTCAGCAAGCAGAAGACACTGAGACAAAGAAAAATTGAACCTAGACTCAGATTTCTTATCAGCTCATCCTCCTGTGTCCATACAGTATGTGGTGCACACTGCTATGAAAAAAAAGAGAATAAAAATAACNTGAGGTGCAGTCACGCATATGTGAATATCTTTGCTCCTGTCTTTCCTAAGGCTCTTATATTTTTACAAAAATTATATCAACATTTATAANTTTTTAGTAATTATGAGATAATAATAAGAGATGTCTGACCTTTCTTGTCAATTACATGTAACTGAAGAAGAAGCTTGTTAGAGATGAAGAGGGGAGTGTTTACACAACCTGTGCTTGGTAAAGTCATGAGTGCAGCATTTTGAGGAAAGTTTGGAAACATTAGAATTTAATTCGTGAATTATCTTTGATTGTGTGGTTTTATGACTAGTATCTCTACTGATATACTTGTATAAATGTGCAAAGGGAGATGATGACAGAATTGTCCACCTGGAAGTAAAACTTGGAAGTAGC